>VZUI01027534.1:0-22387 GCA_013401135.1 Cettia cetti
TGTGGAATAAATGGGTGGGGGGGTGGGGGGGTTTGTGCTGGGTTTTTTCATTCCCAGTTTTTGTCATGATGGGCCACATAATTTGCCAAGGCTTGGTTCCATTTCCATCTTGAGTTGTGTATACTCCCAGGTTGAAACTTGGCCACAGCACCAAAAATGCCTTTGCTTGAGTGGGAAATTTCCATTGAGCACAGGGGAGTCTGATCCCACAACTGGTGCCACTGCTCACCAGAAAAGTAAAAGTAACTCCAGATACACCAAAGGCTCCTGTGTGAGGTAGTGCAGAAAGCCTCTTTCCTTTGCATTGCATTTACCAATACTCTAGTAAAAAATATTGTCCTATGTTTTAACTAAAAGACACAACGCAAAATTACACCTCTCATGCCCAAGTGGATGGTGTAGCATCTGTCGGCTTTGTAAGGCTCATGATCCAGTCCTGCCGACAACCACCACCACCCATTTATGAAACGCTGCATCCAAGAGGATGATGAACAGGACAAGTGGGAGCTGTGCCACCTGTGGGTCTGGACCTCTCTGCCGGTCACAAGGAAGCACCAGCAACGGCCTAAACATCTGACAAACACAACACCACAAAGCATAGTAGGGATTCAAGTGGGTAATAATATGGGAAATATGTTAAATATTTCTGGGCTCTTAGGGTACAGTGGATGACTGTCTCGGTTTAATACAGTTGAAGGGGCTGACACTCCAAAATTACTTACCATTCCTTTTATTTTTAACCAGTCCCCATTTTACCAGTAAGGAGAGAAACTAATGTGAGATGTAAATGAAAAAATAGTTTACTAAAAATCTGAAACAAATAACAAACAACAGGTAAAATAACAGTAAACAATCACTGGACACAAAGTGTTAAGTTCACGCAGGCTGCCCTGGAACAAAGATAACAAGGTAGTGGAGAAGCCCCTGCCTCAAGATGTCACCCTCCACAGCCAGCCCTGTGTGGAGCCAGAGAACAGAGAGAGAATCAACAAAAGGTCTTAAAGAGACAGTAGCAATTTTTGACAGGTTTTTTTGCTGTTGTTGTTTGGTCCTTGTTCCCTGTTGTTTGTTCTATTGTTTTTTGGGGGAAGTGGGAGTTTTTGTCACTGCAGCAGTTTTTAATGTATGACATAGCACAGAGACATATGGAATATTTTTGAGTTATGGAATAACATTTTGAGTTATCCAGTACAGTCCTAAGTTCATTAAGTATTCATTGCATTCAGCAGTTCAAGTGCAGAGCTAAGTGATCTCCATGTGTTTATCACACTTCTACTCTTATATTATCTTTTTATTCCAAACCCATTATTTCACGAAACCCTTAAAGAGTTATTATACACAATACATTATCTTATCTTCAGTCTTCCAGGATTGCAAACAAGGCCTAGGTTATGCTGTTTATTTAACTTCAGCTAGGCTTAGGTTATCCTCCCCCGGATTTTTTTTCATTGCTGATTTGGTAAATTTCCATTTACTGGATTTGGTTTTCTTTCCTTGGAATCTTATTATTTTTAATTAAAAGAAATAGCTTCAATGTATTTTTTTCTGAGATAATGCAGATTGTCTAAAGAATGCTAGAGTAGTTATTTTCATTCACTTCCTTCTCAAACTTCCATTGTAATTGGAACATGCTTTGAACCACTTCAGAAATTCCTGTCTAGTGCTTTCCCCTTTGAATATTTTACACTATTTCGTTCATAGTTTCCTTCCTCAAGTGCTATCAGGCAGGCTTTTAAGTAAGAAGTTGCTGTAGATAAAATGTCTTGGCATTTCTCAAGGGAGGCACGTGTGTTACCATGCTTGTTCTGCCCTTGTGCTCAGGCACACCTGCAGTATCAATAAGTGTCCAAGGGATCTCCTGTGGTAAGATGTGTCACAGAGCTAAGATCAGGCTGAAGACTTTTCCTCTCCTTAACAAACACATACAGTGTCAAAATGCTGCTGGCATAGATCATTTAGGTCAACAGACAATCCCCATATTTTTCTTCAAAGAAAGAGACATGTTGCAAGGCGCCCCAGAAAATATACTGATACAGCCTGCATCAGTCTGCCTGACAGATACTCTAAGTGACTTCAGTGGGCATTGCTCATGACCATTCTTCCATTTCTAGGAAATATCATTAATTCAGCAACAACATGTAAGTTCCATGTCAGCATCCATTGGCACATTGACCACTGTTTCCAATAACCCACTCCTGGCAGGTAAGAGCTTTGCAAACCCCTCTTCTCCCACTGATGTCACTGCATGTGGTTTCATCATCTGTTGCAGGCCAACTATGGGCAGACCTCAGTGATATTTTAAAGATATTTGGGCCATTTAGAAGCTGTTGAATTTGGTTTGATTCACTTCTTGCTTGGATTGCAGATAATATTTGCAGGCCCTTCTGTACTGGAATCATCTTCTGCCTTTTCTATAGGTATAAACTATTTTGTCCAAGGCATGTGCAGTTGTCATCTCTCCATGCGAAACACAAAAAAGCAACAGAGTGGTTCTAAAACATTGCAGAACTCATTTAGAGAGTGATATCAATCTGTGAAGTTTGGCTAAGTAAAAAATGTTTGAGGAAAAAAGCGGAGAAGATACAAAAATACCCTCTGTTTGAGCTGCCACAAAATCAAAAATGGATGAATACTTCTGCTGAAGTTCAGAAGCAGCATCTGAAGTGGATCCAACACAGGCCTGCTGTTGGAGACACAGCTCATGCTCTTTTCAAAGCATAAATTGTTGCTTGCATTGCTTCGATGAAAAAACAATTAGGTAAGCTTGGTGGTTCCTTAACTTTCCTGTGGAATTTGTTGCTTGTCTAAAGCTGAGTTTCTGGTGAATCTCAGAAATTCCAGCTAGGTAAGGGTCATAAGGCTGAAGTAATTGCTAATTATAATTTTCTGAAAATGCCAAGGACAGAGATTCTTGAAATTACTAGCAGCATTCAGTTACTTTATAATTCTACATGACTGAGTTCTGTCTGGGAGTTTCCTAAGATTTCTAAACAAATGTTATAAAGTTAAGGACTCAGATAATATCATATAATCTTAAAGAATTGTGCACACTAGTGGTGCTTCTTCACTAAAACATGGAATGTTTTGTCCCCTTGGAGGACAAGTTATGGACACAAGGTAAGCTCCTAAAACAAAAAGGAGGCCACCATAGTGATTGAAGATACCAGTCACTTTCCATCCACTGATAGGATGGAACCCACAAAACACTAACTCTCAAAAACCTCCTGATTTATGCTGTGGACATCTGCATCTATTTCATGATGCTAATCAAAACTTTGTTGCCTCAAAGGTAGACAAGCACCACTCCCAGCTCTGAGAGAGTCTATAGGTTCCTAGTCTAGTCCTGACCAACAGTGATCCAACCTAGTGTTTAAGAGCTGCTTGAGGGTCATTGTGCTTTCCTCTGTACAGACAAGACAGTGTTGGCTACAGCTCTCTCCTCTCCTGTTTTGCTGCTGCAGCTCAGATTGCATCCACTCTCAGGTATTTCTTCCCCACTCTCTCAGATCTTGGGTCTCTCCCCAGGTTTTTGAGATGTGGGGTTTCAGTCCAACCAACTGCACCTTCACTCACCCTAAACATCCTGGCTGTTTTTGATACCCCCTGCAAGTTCCAAGGAGTCACAAAGGGAAAATACTGCAGTGGAATTGCTGTTGCTTCCCTATAAAGCAATGAAACCAAAATTTCATTCCCTCTGCCTCTCAAAGTCACTCCATCAGCTTAGCTAGGTCTCCTGCTCCACCTCCTAGGCAGGCTTCATGTCTCAAGTTTTTGGATGAAAGGTTTGAAGGTTTGTGTGCAACGGCACCTTCTCTAAATTAATCATTCTTAGTCATCTGCAGGAGAAGCCAGGTAATATTTTCAAACCTTCTTGTGGCTTTTGTTTGTCTCTTTCAGAAAGTGAGTAAGCAAATGCACATTCCTGCCAAGGCTTCCTGAGCTTCAAGTAATTTGAGGGATTTGTCCCCCAGCTGAAACTGCTTAGTTTGAAGTGTCTTTCACTGTTAACATCTTCTTCAACTTCTCCTGAAAATGATTGCATATATAATCATTTAACTGCACTGACAGTGCAGTTACACTAGTTTGCTTTCATGGAGGGGAAAAAAAGTCATTGTTGTTTGCCAAAAGCAGTTTAAATGCACTCACTCTCCACAGAAATAGGACCACTAGACCTTGTAGGTGTCCAGGAAAAGAAAATGATGCAGTAGTTTTAATGACAAATAGAAGGTAAATATCACTGTCAAAGCCATCCTTATCTCCAAAGGGATGTCTCTGGCTACAAAAACTGAACTTACGTGACCTCTTCCTTTTTTGTAGGTAAACAGCTGGTTCCAATTATCCTGCAGGAATGCCGACCCCGGGATGATGCAGAAGTGAGTGTGCCATGTGAAACCTGCCGACTTAATGAAGAAGGGAAAGGAGTGTCCTGCAAATATCATTGAATAATGATGACTAATGACCCATTTCCTACATACATGATCTATCCTGAGATATTATCTGATTGGCTAATGTTGTTTCAGCTTCACTTCTCATACAAATGTGTTTCAGAGCATAGAAGTCACTGGACTGAGTCAGGGAGAATTATGCTACACTACTATAGCCTTCCCAAATCTGTATTAAAAATATATTAAAAAATACAGCTTCAGAAATTACTGTCTTGAGGCAAAAATTAATCCCTTCCCTTTCTGTGTCTCCTCCCAGGCATTAAGAGTTCTATAACCTTGTTGACATCACACTGTGCCACAGACACAAAATGTCTTTAATTATGGAAATGGAAGATTAATTTCCACACGTTTAGCTTCTAATCTGTTGTTTTGGTTTCAGACATATAGAGAAAGCTTGTGTGCCTGTCCCCTGATCTGTTTTTTGGTCAGCAGTGGATGTGTTTGTCTAATGAGAGGTGTTATCCCCCACAGTACACTGTCAGTATAGTCACACTGAGGTAACACATACTTAGCAGCAGTGGCTCCAAGCACACACACAATTACGTGAAAGACAGCTGGCTGGTGGGACATGCCACACATGTTTAATAAATGTGGGAATGCACTGAACCACCTGAAGGAAGAGTGTAAATATTCTTTTTTCTTACATGTGAAAATTATGATCTTTCAGATGTAAGTTACATTATGAATGTAACAGAACAGAAGTGTATATACACAAATCTTAGTTACCTACAGGCATAGAAACTGTCTGACACTGGAGAAAAAAAATAGCAGGAGAATTTGTAAAATAAGAAAATTAGGGAAAAAGAAGGATTTCTCTATTTGCAGATGGTAAATAAACTAGAAGATGATAAATTAGCTAAAGAACAACTGAGAAATCCTTTACAAAACTTTAGTTTTTTTCCTCTTTAGAAAATTCAGATGCCTTGGAAGGCTCCTGATAGCCTTCCCAGAGCTTGGCTCACTGGTGCTCAGGTGTTTGAGCTCTGCAAACACACCCACATCCAGCTCTCCGTTATGAAGACACATCACAGGTCACACACAAGCTTAGTAATGGACAGGCATATTTTATGCATTGTCATCATTCTGCAGTTTTAGAAAACCTGGCTTGGAAAGTCAGGGTGAATCACTCCAAAGACAGTTTTGCCGTTTTTGTAGCCATCCTACTAAGATAATTGTAATCTAAATATGGCCCAGACTCATAAATATACACTACTTCTAGGAGATGTACATAGTTGAATGTGTTGGTTTCAGTGGATTTCTCAGTGGTTACCATGAACTACCCTGTAAAGCAACTTAAGGGGAACAAACCATCTCATTGGACTGCCAGATTTCTATTTTGAGCCATGGCATTTTATCAGCTGCCCAAGAATTTATGAAGTGTGAAACAAATGCAATCAGATCCAAGCAAGTGATGATCAACCTTTCTCTGGATCAGTTTTGGGAGACCCTAAAACCCATAATCATTCTCAGAATAATCCTCTGGGGACCAGAGGACAAACTTTAGACAAAACCATTTCCTCCAACCTTATCCTAAAAGGATTGCGTGTTGCCTGGAGTGATTGTCTCTAAACAGTGTTTGAGCACAAAAGGATGGCACAAGAGATAGTTTCCAGCCTTTGTTGCCTGCATGATATCCAAATTCACAGCAGTAATGAAGAGTCATTTTCTTTCAGACCCTGTACACTGTAAATCTCAAAATACTAAGACATCACTGTCTGGTCCTGTTTCTGTTCCTAGTAGCAGAACTTTTACTACTGCTCATGCTGACAGCAAAATCTGCTTGGAAATCTGCATTTTTCAGATACACCCAGACATACAGGGTTTACTCCTAAGAATATCTTACGCTTTCTACATGTAAAGCATTTCCTCTTCCTAGCAGCAGGTTTGACCATCTTTCCGTGGATAAGAGTAGCATGTTTGCTATTATTTTACAATGAAATAATAGCCATGAATAAACATTTGTGTGTTCATATGTATATATATGTTGTACATGCATATAGTCAGGCTTCTGTTCTGAGCAACACCAAAGAAAAGAGATATGTGACAGTAAGATATTTAGACACAGGTCTTCTGCCTTGATAAGGTATTTTAGCTATGTTCATGACACTGTTTTAGTCTCATATAGGGTTTCTTTCACCAAAGATCTATTACTGTGTTTTAGTTACATATCCAGACTTTCAATACCACGACACAGGAAATCACACAAACACAGGCAGTCTGCACAATCACTCCCAAGGAAGGTTATGCCCCATATGGAACCCTTTGAATACTGCCAGATATTCTACAATGATGTTTAAGGTCATATGTATTTCGTGCTTAGAATTTAGCTCTGTTATCAGATTTCTAAGAAATACATAAAGATTTCTTCCAGGCTCCCCCACAGTCAGAAAACAAGTTATTGTCTATTATTTGATGACACGGGAAGATGATCTCTGTTATAGATACTGGAAATAATGAAAATGTTCTCTTGGAAGAAAGAGTGGCTGTGGAATGGTCCAATCAACCAGAGGAGTCTTTAAACATTTTCAGTAGTGAATGCCAAGGCTATCCAAAGCTCAGTGTTGCAAAACAGGAATTAAGTAGCAACAGCAAGGAGTGTGTGATCCTGCAATGGTTGCACACATCTGTGGCAGAGCCAGAGGAGCAGTCTGACAAATCAGGACTATCAGAAGTACTGCAGGTACACTGTGGCACTGCCTAACTGCTTGCTCATTCCTCCAAAATCATAGAATTATAGAAGGGTTTGGGTAAGAAGGGACGTTAAAGATCATCTAGTTCCGACTTGCCTCAACATGAACAGGAACACTTTATATGGATCAGGTTGCTCAAAGCCCCATCCGACCTGTTCTTGAATACTTCAGAGGATCCCTGAGCAATCTGTGTGCCACAAGCCCCTAGCAGTGAAGAATTTCTTCTTGATATCTCACCTAAACCCACCTTCTTTCCATTGAAAGCCATTACCCCTTATCCTGTTACTACCTGCCCTTGCCAAAAGTCTCTCTCCAGCTTTTTTCTAGGCTCCATTTATATACAGGAAGGTGCTACATGGTCTTCCTGAAGCCTTCTCATCTCCAGGCTGAATAACTCCCATGCTCTAGCTGTCATCTTTACGGACCTTCTCTGAACTCATTCCAGCAGGTCCATGTCCTTCTTGTGCTGGGACCTCAGAGGTGGATCCAGTGTTCAAGGTGGGGTCTCGTCAGAGTGGAGCTGAGGAGCAGACCCATTCCTTTCCCTGCCACCCATGCTGCTTTGGATGCAGCCTTGGACATGGTTGTCCTCCTGGGCTGTGGATGCACATTGTTGAATCATGCTGAATTTTCATTCAGCTCCTTCTCTTCAGGGCTGCTCCCAATCCAGGGAGGGCTAGAAGTGGGGGTGGGCTCAGCCCTGCCTGGCTTTTCCACCTAGACTTCTGCCTAGCAAAGGAAAGCTGTGAAATAATAATCAGTGAGAAAATGAAATATCTTGTATTATGCCTCCAGTCCCACCCACCATATAATACAGGAATGTAAGAGATACTGCTAAGAACACTGACTCAAATTTATCCAAGTGTAACTTTATGACAAGCAACAGAGGCAGAGCTGCAGTAGCTGAAACTAACTTACTGTGTCCAAAACCCAGAGGGAATAATGTGTACAATGTGTCCTGCTACATAGATCTCTCAGTTGGGGCACATGTCCTTACCTTATAAAAGAAAAAATGTAACTCACAGGTAGAGACAACAAAAACCATTAATGCTAATTAAAATGGCACTCATAGCAGACTATTGCTTTGCTGCTCAGGCTAAAATTTCTGCTCAGCAGCAGCTTCATCTCACTGGGAGGAGCTCCCATGCTCTGGGAGGGCAAAAATAAATTGGTGATTCTGTTTTTTTGGATGATGCCAATATAGTTTTTCACACGCATGCTTGGGAACCAAGCAAGACCTTAATTTTTCCTGCAACTGAATCTGTCCTCAAACATCTTCTCAAATTTCAGATGAAATCTGTGGTGGTTGTGATCATGTGAAACAGCCAGTTCTGGCTCTCCAGAACAGGCTCACGGTGGAGACCTTGTCAGAGTGCTCCCACCCTGGTCCCAGCAGCTGGAGTGCAGTGCCACAGAAAGGAAGGATAAATCACTTGTGACCTCACTTGTCTCTGTCTGGTATTCCTGTTCCATTTGTGCTGCAGCAGAGACAACAGATGGGAAGAAAAGGGGAAAGGCAATGCAAGAGGCACACATCTGACTGTGCTAAGGTTCTGGACTGCCTTAAAAGTAATTTTATGATGTTGTTTATAGTCAGCACAGAAAGAGAACATAACCACTCAGAGCAAAGCAGGCTGAGACTTTTACCAACTGCTCTTGCCTTACTGTTGGTGAGAAAACACCACTGGTCCTGCTACCCTATGCTCCCACCATACTTCTAGCCTCACAGTCTCTTGGTGCAACATGACAGCAACCCTAAGTTTTATTTTTCTAAGCTTTTCTATTGGATTAACACATGAATTCCCCAAAATTCTTGAGAAATCTAAATCTGTACACAGGGTTGACAATGCTGCTCCGTTTTTGAGGGCATTCCTCCACCCTAAAGTAAAATCTCCCAGATGGCTCAGACCAACCTCTGACTTGTCTCATTCTCCCCTTTTGCCCTGTATGAGGCACTTTCCTACTTTGCCAGCAGTGCTCACAGCTAGATTGCCTGGATTTGTCCACTTTTCAGGGTAAATCTGTTATAAGGGGCAAAAAACTTGCTTTTTAACAAAAATATTCCTACAGCCTTTTTGCAAGCTTTCATTCCCTCACTTCTCTTTAAGATTCTCCTGCCTAAGGGAGTTCATCATTCCAGAACCATTTTTATCCCACTGAATCTGCCACAGTTTTCCCCAAAGCCAGACAGATCCCTGAGCTCAGAAAGTATGTGCAGTTCATGGAAAGGAAGAGGTGCTGTATGTCCAGAGTCTGAAGTCCGGCGTGGATGTCAGCAGTGGCCAGTTTGACATATGACTTGGTTAAATGTTTATCTACTCCCTGATGCCAGGTTGCAAACAGTTCATGTTCAGCCTAGAAGATGTTTTTGCTGCACAAAACCAATATTCTGTAAAAAACAGAATCGTCTTTCCACATGCATCTTAGTAGAAAATAATTAAACATAGTAAGAAACATCAACTTGTGTTGGAAATTAAATGTCATGGTGAAGAACAATACCGCAATATAGCAAAAAAGTGTCACAAGATACTAAATTCATCTTTACTTCTTGGCACCACAGGTTTTTGGAATGGTGGAATTTATTTTTTTTTAATTACCTCCCACTGTTGTTGTTATTGTTGTTATTGTTGTTATTGTTGTTATTGTTGTTAATTTTGTCATGGATCGAGCTTTAAAAAATCCATTGTATGGCCGGAAAATCCTGGTTTTGACAAACCCAATGGCTCGATGGGGCAACATACACGTGACCCAATTTTACAGACATCTTTGTGTCTCTTACTTAATGGCTTGCAAATGAGTGCACATGAAGAAAAACAGAAGCCAGTGGAGTATGAGTAATCCAGCCGGGAATGCGCTTTGTTATGGGGATGCAGAGAATGCCTGCTCACAGCATGCATCACCCACGCTGGCAGCCAAGAGTGAGGGACTCCCCCGCTGCTGGAGGACGAAAGATTCTTGTCACATGGGGCCCAGTGGAGGACTCACTGGTTTTGTTGGACAGGAATGAGAGCAAGGAACACAAGGAACACAACTTTCATCTCCTGCACATCTTCTTGACATGCATCTTATGGGCTTGGTTTTTTGAGTTGTTTTTTTTTTCCCCTGGAGGATTTTGATTGCTTTTTCCTCCTTTGAGGACTTGGAATGTATTTTCAAAATTTATGAAAACAGTAATGGCATTTCAGTCATCCTGGTTCTCATGTATCCACCCTGAAGCTTAGGAGCTGTCTCAGTGTTATGGAGACTAAACTTCAAATTAAAGTTAGGGTTCAGTCTATGAGATATTGGAGTTCTGGTTGATGCAGGATAAAACAGATGAATTTGAGGTCTTGCCCATACATGGACTTTGGTACATGTTTGGTTTTTTTACGCTCCCAGGTTTTATGTCCAAATGTAGGCTGGGAAATACGTCCTCCCTTCTAGAAATCCCCAAATATTTTTACCTGTACAGTATACCATCTGCCTTATAAAGAAAACATTGTTTGCACAACAGGTGTATGTATTATTTTTCAAATTCAGATTTTCTAGGTATTAT
Source organism: Cettia cetti (assembly GCA_013401135.1). Classification (NCBI taxonomy): domain Eukaryota; kingdom Metazoa; phylum Chordata; class Aves; order Passeriformes; family Sylviidae; genus Cettia; species Cettia cetti. The sequence goes on from VZUI01027534.1 coordinate 10,671, forward strand.
TGGACTGTGGAAGTGATAAGAAAAAGCCTTATACTGGTTGTTATAAATGAAAAGCCAGTTTTAATCAATAAAAGGGAATTTATTGATAAATCACCATAGGAAAAGTCTGAGAAAGCCACAATCAAAGAAATCAGTTCTGAGCCCAGGGTCAGAGCTGGGTGAACTGAGATTTGGCCTCTATCGCACCGAACCTGCCCTGTTCACAAAGTCAGTTTTTATACTGTTCTTCGGTGGAATGTCAAGTTGCTCCATCCTTCTTTGTCCTGCTCTCCTTTCCTGAATATTTATGAAGTTTTCTTTCTCTGCTGCTAGCCCGTTAAAGTTGAACAGTTTTCCAGGAGAGGGTGATTGTTTGATTTGATTTATGGGAACACGGTATTGGGATGCACACTGGTGATGCCCAGACGCATATCAGGTGTTGATCACTGGGTCATTGGCAGTCCTATCTTCGGAGGAGACCCATCTCAGCCCGATGCCACCCTCTTTTTGGTTGCAAATAGTCCTTATCTCTGGCTGCTGACAAAGACAGCATTGTTCCTAGACACTTCTTGCTCAAACATATACAATTTTATATTACATGCCTTTAAAACTTCAAATTATTTCATACTATTTGTAACACTGGTGTTCTCTTTTTCCAAAGTCGTTGTAATGCAAAAATTATTAATATCCTGGGGGTTGTTTCTAACAAGAGTGCATGCTATAGTTCAAACTTCCCGTCCTCCTTTGCTTCAAGACCTAGCTAAGGGCTAATATTTCCATAAAGCATGAAGATGTAAAGAAGGAAATATGTGACTTATGACAACATGGGTCTCAGTTTTAAACTTGGCAAAGCTGGGATGTCTAGCCAGCATTCACTTTCAAGTACATTTCTGATAAGGAGAAATGGGGTGCATAGAGGGATATTTTTCCCAACATTTGTTTCAAATCCTTTTTACGTATGGCATCTTTTGTTTATGTAAATTTAACTCTGATTTTCAGAATGTTGGACTGCTTATTCAAAAGCTCTGGTAACAAAAAGATGGTAAGTGGTCTGCAATGAGAATTTGAGGATTGATATCTAAAAGGATCTTTATCATATTTTAGGCTTGAGATTCTTGGCTGTCTTGAGACTAAAGATGTATCTAGGGGTATTGTGAGAGTTATGTCTTGGTTTAAGACTGTGATAAACAAAAATCCCAAGTGTCTTCAGCATTACACCTAAAGGCCATTTAGTTAAGATAAAAGCTCCTTCAGCACTTTTCTTTGAATTAATGATGGGCTAGTTAATTTATAGCTGGGATCAGAAATCAAAGTTAAGTGTTCAGCTGCAGTCAGAAGCAGAGAACACATAGTTAGGCAGAATTGAGGAATAGTGCAAGAGCTTGTCCACTTACTACTTTTAATCCATAAATATTTGGAGAATATTAGAATATTAAACATATTTCCCTTCCAATCTGCCTTGGCTGTGCTCCTCAGCAGAGCCCAGTATCCTCCCTGCCTGGCCCACTAAAAGAATTGGGAAGAGCTATGGGACTAATGGGAGAGTGGTGGGTGCCTAGGGTTAGGCTTTAGATTAGGAGAATGGGGCAAGAAAAAAATAATGGCCAAGGTTCAAACACTGCCCATGAGCTGCTTGTCCTTTTCTCTTCGTGTTTTCTGATTTTGGTTTTGTTGGGTTTTTTTTGTAGTCTTTCACTGTCTTGCTTTTCCTAGCAGAGTATCACCAATAATCTAGGACAAAGCCTCACCCACATCACAAACCCAAGAGATAAAAAATATGCAGCAAGCCACACAAGGTCCTAATTTAGGCTACTGTACTATTCTTAGACTTTTCTTTTCCTTCCATGTTTTTTCTCCCATCCTGAATTTCAACCTTAATCATATCCCTTGTTTTAGCAACAGTTCTACATTTGGTCTGGTGATCTCTGTGAAACCCAAACCCCAACATCATCCTGTGCTGAAGATTTTTAGCAAGCGAAACTCTAGTTTAGTGACATTAACGAAGAACTCAACAGTTCCTTGATGGTTTCTTCCTTCAAATACCACAACACAGCTAATTCCAGCACTAAGTAGGAATGCTCTAAACGTGAACCTTATGTCACAAGTATGTATGAACCTCAGAGCAAAATACCTTGGGCATAATGGTGATACAAATTTCCCACATACCTAGTGACCTATTTTAAATTTCTTCCAATTATCTACCTAAATCAACACGTGACACCTGATACTTGTCCAAGTCATACACATGAAATCCAGAATTAAAAGTAATTTTGGGGCTAAGTGACTACCAGTAGTTCTAAACAAGATTATCTGGCAATTTTAAATGCCTTCTTTGCTTCAACATTTAGTGTCCTTTTCTTGACACCAATTCCATCATAAATGTGAAAGGAAAAAAACCTAACTCGGCGATTGTTCTAAAAACCCAAATCTGTCTCCCCAGTTAATCAACTTTATGAAGTCTAAATTCTAATTATAAACCCTCACATATAGCTTACAGACCACTTAAAATGGAGGACATAAAAGCATTCCTGTAACTGATGCCTATTTCTTTTCAGGTCCCTTTGGAAATTTTTCCTGAATGTCTTCATCAGAGGTGACCACTCAGTTCTAGCTGCCTAAATCACATCAAGATGCTTGATCGTAGTACTACAACACCACCAATTTTTTTAGCCAGAAAATATGGACCTAAGCTGATGGCAGTTCCCGGCACAGCACAGCTGATGCTTCCTGAATTCCCCAGTTTTACTATACCTCTAGTTTTCTCCTCATCTTCCTGATTCCTAAGAGTAGTTCCAGAAACTTGCTACAATATGAAGCTCAAAATGTTAATGTATTCCAATCTCCTTTCAGGTCCTTCCTTCCTTCCTCTGTATCCCAGCCATCCTGATCTCTCACCAGAGCTACAACTGGCTTCATTCTTAATGCTGTATCTCTGAATCCTCTGAAACTCTGATCTTACCATTCCAAATTTGCACACAGGAAAGAAAAATTAGGATGCCTGTGAATATTACCTGTTTTTTTTTCCCCTCCTTGAAACTCTAATGCTGATCCTAATGTCTACCCTGATAATAGCTGTAGCCTGGCACCACCCTAAATGTAATACATATCTGTTTCTCTAAGAAATATTACTACAAGTTTAGTCTCATAATCTTGTAACATCTGAGAGGCCCATATTTAAATGAGCTTAGCTGTGTTTTTCTGGTTAATTGTTTAGTGTAGGAATCAGTTGTTTTCCCATGCTTGTACCTTCATTTCTGTCACTTGGTGTTTCTCTTTTCATGCAGCTGGCACTCTGTGTGGGATAATATTGCTTATGTTTCCATGTAAAACACTTAAGTAAATCAAGGTACTCTTAGTGGATGCTTCCTTACCTTTCAGGGACTTATACAACAGGAAAGAAGATAGAGAATGCTGAAGAATCCTTTCATCCAGGTAGAACAAAAGGAAAACTCTAATGTGCAGTAAGCTGCACATTAGGAAGGCCTTCTGGTAGGCAATGCAGAATCATAAATTGCCCTTAGGTGGATATCACCAGAGAGGGAAATCTGGAGAGGTCCAGCACTGATTTCTGGCTTGCTGGTCACAGCCAAGTCTCCCCTGGGAACCTGTGACTCTGAGAACAAAGAGTTTGGCATATGGCTTTACCATAATTAAATAGGCCACAACTCAAAAGGATTGGAAGTATATGCAAGAAGTGTTATTTCTATACTACGTGGTGATAACATAAGCTGATAAAAATTGGGGTGCTAAATATACTTTTAAAATTATCATAAGATTAAAAAAGGGCCTTCTCAAACTTTCAACAAAACACTTAAGGATATAGCATTGAACTTTATTAATTGACATTTACAGCCTTTGGTGAGAAAAAGATGGGAAATACTTTAAAATTTATGGAGATCAGAAGGATTCACTTTGGAACAATTGTTCTAGTAAGACAATTCTTTTCTCCAAAGTGCTAAAGTATTTTGATTGATCCCATCCAGCTACCTGCAGTATCCACCTAAAGCTTTTTGAATTTCACACAGGGCCTTTCATGGAGAAAATGTGAATAAATACTTGTGATGGATGCTAATAAAAGGTGGTCTTCCAGAGTTTCACATCAGGCACCAGAGAGATGATGTAGACCAGTCACAGGAAATCTATTTCAAATGTTCTTTCCCCAAGGACAGAAGAAAAATTGCTTCCTTTTCCTATGCCCTTGTCATCCAGAGGTCAGGGAGAAATTCTAATGAAAGGAAAGCACCCCTGGTTTGCTTGCATTTAGCTTGGTCATGTTTGGATTTGGGCTATGCAGTATGTCTTCTCTAAGGTCAGTGCTAGAAAGTTCTCAGTATTGTCTGGACTATAACACAAGCTTTTGCTTAGACAGACGGCTCATTGTGAAGAGTAATTTACCAAGTATTTATACAGTTTCACTTACTGGATCAGTGAGCTACAGTTCACTGACTGTTCTTAGTCACAGTAAAAAGGGTATGACATTGCCTTATGGCTGTTAAAAAATGTAATATTTTAATGGCAAAGTTGCTCAAAGAGGAGTTTCAGTCATGACTGCTTTTTTACTATTATTATTCCTTGGAGGTCTCTTCTAAATCAAGTTCAGGGTAAAAGGACTGTTTGAATTTTACATTTTGAAAAGATAAGCTGAAACTGAAAGAATAATCTACCAAATCTATAATGTATTGAGAACAGATACATAGGGAATTTCATTCTCTGTCAGAATGATTTCCTGTTGTGAGACTCTACATAATCTTGAGTGAAAAAAAAATCTCCCCTGGTTCATTCATTAATGTGGGGACGAGCAGATCTTGTCTTTCTGCTTGCGATGAAAATAATGGCCATCAGTGTAAGAGTCTTCTCCTATTGCAATAGCACGTGGGAGAACCTGCCTCCCTTTTGGGCAGGACTGTTAACAGAGAATATTGCTATTCCACATGTCTCTGTGAAATGGAGATTCAGTCTTCTGTAGGTTCAGGCTTCCTGCAGAAAGCCCCCCATGGCACATGTTCAGCAGACATCTTCCCTCTAGGTGGGCAGTGGCTCTGGTGCAAACACAACCTTCTGCATTTACTCTCATATCCATCAAGCCAGTCTTGGTGCCCATCTCTGAAGGGTTACAATGGCAAAAAGAGACAGAAACACCTCTGTGTTTTTGGACTTCTTTACCTCAGTTTATCAAAGTCTAAGCTCTTCCTTTGGGAAATTTTTTCCTTTCCCTAGTGATCACATCAGGAGGGTGACATCACTGTGACTACTCAGCCACTTCAGGCAGATGAAGATGGAGGGCAAGATTGCACAGTGCTTCTTTCGAACACCTCAGTGCATCAGCTCCTGAGTAACAACCCTGCTGTTTCTAATTCAGCTGATCAGATATCCTAGACCCATTTGTAAAAGTCAAATCTGGATGAAGAGTGGATTTTAAGTAATTCTGTTGTTTGGGTCAATTATAATACAAAATATTTATTGAAGCCTTGTTTATCTTCTGTGCTGTGTTTATACACATGTACTCCACGAAGCTTGAGATGCCCAATTACATAAACAGTTTATGTCAAAAGCTGTTGGATTTTCCTTCCTCCTTCCTTGTAACATTGTAATTGTTTTATGCTATTTAGTGCAGCCAATAGATGCACCAGTACTACAAAAAGACACTGTTCTTTCAGCTTTAGGGAAATATTGTCATTGACATCTTAGAGATATACACATAGAGATAGCACATTTCCTAAAACAAACATCCAGCAAACTTATATATTGCTGTCATTTCAGTTAAGTGCTTTATGAGTCAGACATCTGGTCCTGACTGGGTGCCTCTGGATAAGCTCTTTGTTCAGGGATATGGAGCAGTCTCAAGGCTGTTTGCAAAGACTGCAGAGCAAAGCCCTGTCTTCTCCATCTGGGATGAGAAGAGCGTGCACAAGCTGAGTTTCTCTTCCTTAATTTTGTACAATACAACCCACAGGAGGTTTCTCTGAGACAATCCATACATACCTTTCTTGTTTAGATTACTATCCCCTCCAAGTAATACCATGAAAAACAAAACAAAACAAACAAACAAAAAAAACCAACAAAAAAAAACCAAACAAAAAAAAAAAAAAAACCCAAAAAAAAAAAAAAAAGAACAGGAAAAACCTACTGGTAAGGAAAAACCTACCGGTAAGAGTTTTTATTCAGGAATGGAAACCTTTTTTTTCTAATGATCCCCTGAGTGGATTTCATGTGAGTGACCTTTCAGTGTTTTCAAGACAGAAACTAACAATGATCAGGACAACAGACATACCCCTCCAAATTCACTGAAAGAACTGTTTTGATTCAAAACACTTAGGCTGCATTTATAAACCACTTACTGGGGCCTGATTTCCGTTGCTTTGATGTCAATCTGCTTAGTTTGAAACTCAATGTAAATCAAGTCCTCTTTCAACCCCAGGAAACATGGGGAAGGTGCCAACACTCAGAAGTTCTTTGTGGGCTTGTTGGGAAGAGCAGATTCTAGACCAGCATGTGTAGAGAACTGGCCTTTCCAACTACCCTCAGGCAAGCCTTTACTGTATCCTCATAATTTTAAATGGCCTTTAACAAACACAGCATTGTGAGGGCTGAAATAAGTAGCAGGATGCTCTTGTCCAGGCTGCAGGTGTTTCACTGAAGAATTGTGCATAGAGAAGGAACATGTTAGCCTTGAACAATTGCAATAAGGAGCTGTTCTGCATCCTGACTGTGAACTGTGCCATAGGATGTGAAACATGCAAGGAAAAGGGGGCAGCTGAGTGACACAAGTTTCAGGGAAGCAAGTGCATGGGAATAGAGCTCCAAATTTTGGATAGAGAAAAGGTGTAGATGAACACTAAAACACATTGAAAGATGGGTTAAACACAGCTACATGTTGGCCTGGACTAACTTCTTCATGAGTATTTCATGTCACTGTGAAATGATTACATGAAGAGGAAATGCATCCAGAATGGAGAGAAATCTGAACATTTCCAATACCAAGGATGGCACCTAAATTTAGAAAACTCATGGTGTTTTAGGGAGCTTGGTTTCATAACAGAGCATGAAATCCCCTAATATCAGGAAAGCAAACAAGACTGTGGGATCAGCAGTCCTTGGGAATACTGTCTCAGACCAACATGGCAACCAGAAAGCCGTGCAGGGAGGCCACACCTACCCAGATCTTCTGGTGTGCAGTCAAACTGAGTCAAATTTGTTTCTCCTGCAATGAATTCCACGTGTGGGAAATACAGCAGTGCACTTTTCCCAAGTACACCTGTTTGAGCTGGGATGTGTGCTTGTTATCATGACAGTATCATCCTGTCATTAGAACATCTTCAGCAAGCAGCTCTTCTGGTGGCTTGTGGAGATGGAGATGAAAACCAAAGCAGTAATTTTGCTACTTCTGTTTGCTTGAATGCATTCTTGTTGAATATGCTTTCAGCAGGGCATAAACTATTTGTGTCTCCATGTCCACAGAAGTAGAAGCAAAGCTAACTGTGTCAAATTTTTTGCTATTAGGCTCTTGCTGATGGCATGAAAGTACTTAACATTTTACATTTTAATGGCCGTTCTCAGACCCCAATCCCCCTGACGGTAATGTTTGCCAGGTTTGTCCCTACTGTGGAAGCCTAAGATCATCCATCACATTGCAGCAATTTCCACTCCATCCATAAACCTGATCAAAAGCCCAGGAAACTGACCACAGCCGTGACCCCATCCTCTTAAATATGAATTACGGTTTTTGTTGACATGCCACAGATTTTTAGTACATACACAATGGCAGACAATTGCCTTTCAGCATGTTGGGAAATTTTTACAAGTAAACACAACAGCCAGGAATGGATTCCTCAGTAAACTGCACCACTTCTCCCTTCACCTATCCTCATCATAAGCTTATGTGTTTGAGTGTACAAAGGACACCATTCCAGGCCATTAGGTGACTCATGATTACATTTAGTCCAGACATTAAGGAAATGAAAGCTTTTACAGGCATTATATAAGCTGCTTTTGCAAATATTTGCAAATATACTTCTGTCAATAATAGATACTGTAACTATGTCAGGTATTTATTAACTACAGACTAATGTATTACATATTCTACATAAAAAACTACAGTCTATAAACCATAGACAAATTGATAAGAGTTAACTTTGGACCAATATATGAAATATATTAAAAATTATCTATTGCATATCCATTTCTGTCTAATCAAATATGCTGGACAGATAACCCTTCAATGAGTTTTGTATTTAAATTCTGTAAAAGCTCGCACAAGCTTCAGTATTTAACATCGTCCAGCATACACCATCAAAATTAAAAAACTATAAAGAATAGCTCCAAACACAGCAAACCAACGTCCTGCATCTATTATAAGTTTAAAATTCCATGCCTGTGTGCATAGATACATAAAAAACCTCTCCAGCACTGTTGCACAAACTTTACCCCCAGGAATAAGCCAATTCAAAGCTTGCAGCTGATCCGGTGCAATCTCCTTAAACTGGATGTGGGCTCCAATCAAATGCATTTAGCACTTTGACAGTGCTTGATATTTCACACTCGTGATGGTGAGTGTGGGTGACCTTATTTTAAAGGTCAGGGTACTCATTTCTATATGGAGAGAACCAGCAACATCTGTGGGTGAAATATTGTGAGAATAAAGTGACTTAGGTAAAGAAGTTTGACCTTTTCAGGAAATGGCACTAAGAGCGGTAGTACTGGAGGACCAAAAGAGAGTGAGGTCATTGGTGCCAAAAGCACAGCATTTTATCCTGATTGATGTGATCTTGCTGTTTTGTGGTCTTCTCCTGTTGGTTCCCATTTGTGGTTTCTTATTTTTTGTTTCTTACTTCCATTCTTGTCTCTTAAACATGACTTTTACTGTGTACTTCATTCAGCATTACACTCTGTGTGGATCTAGCACACTTGAGAGTGCTGGCTTTATAGAAATAATCCCTACCTGCAGCAGCAGCCTGCTGCTTCAAAATGCTGCCAAGCCACACCAAATCAGTGTCAGGCTCTCACTGCAATACAGACTGCAGTGGTTTCTTTCCTGATTGCAGAAGGAAGTGGAGGATAATCATACTGTTAGCATCCCTGGTCTCTGTGTGCTGTCCCACCATAAAGAACAGGATTGATGAGGATGTCTATGAATTACTGCTTCATAGAAGGAAAAAAAAACAACCCTGATAGACGAATGCAAATCCTGCAACAAAGAAAGATTTTGCACTTCCAGGTATTTTTCAATACTCCTCTGACCATTCTTTAGTTGAAAAGTGTATTTTTTCCCTGGTTGATACACTGTGGTGACAGCTTCTGAACAAGCTTCTGAAATGGCAATCCATTAATGCTTCTAGCACAGCTCACTAATGACTGAGCAGTTCTGAAGTAAAAATATTTTTTTTTCCTTTTTCTGGCTATGCTGTTTGCCAAACCTATATTCCCAAACAGGTATTTAAGTGGACTTCAACCAGACAGAGTCCCAAGAAACGCATACTCCACTTCCTGATATGCTCTGAATTGCTTTTAGTTCTGTATTTCTGTACAAATACACCTAGTGGCTAAATTAGAGGGTATGAGCTACAGTAAATTACATAGCCTGTTTAGTCTTACAGGCCAGCTCCCCATAGTTAAAGGAAGATTTGTTTTGAAATAGTTCAAGATTTTCTCTCCTTGGTCTGAATTTCCCTTATCAAGTGTCCCTTTCACCTTTCTATTTATGCCTCCCTTTTCCCTTTGAGCACCTCAGCAGCACCTCTTACATTGCTGGAGGAAGCATAGAAAGCCTTCCATTTGAAAAAAAAGTAAAATAAAAAAAGGCAGCCAGCTGCTTTCCTGTTCTGCTTTCTCCCTCTGTTCTCCAGCCCCCTCCATCACCCTCCTGACAACATGCAATTTCACTCTTTTCTCGTTCTGGGGTCTGTTTCTGCTGCAGCCCGCTGTATCCCAGTGCAGGTGCGTGCGCAGCATCTGCAGCAGGTTTGCATTTGCAGGGGGCTCTGTCCCAGGCTGCTGGCCTGGGCTGGCTCTGTCACCATCAGACCCCTCGGCACAGGTGGTGGGGCAGGCAGTGAGGAGGGACAAGGGGAGACATTCAGGCTCTCTGTTCCGGCCCAGACTCCTGTTGCAATCACACTTCACACACAGCCTGGTCCAAGGCTCTTGGTGCATCCCTTGGTCGCAGAGCTTCCTCTGCTTGCTCACCTGCACTCAGCTAGGGTGGACTGGGGAGCCATCAATCCACTCTGTGTTTGCAGAAAACATGAAACTGCTGGCTCTTCTGCACCCCCAGTAAAGAGCTGCATCGCAGAAGTACAGAAAATGGCACCAGGAGGCCAAATTTTAGAAGTACATTCTGGACATTATATGGAATTCTTATTACAGGATGCAGTAAAAATACCTGTTTTAAATGGTTGTTAGCCAGATTGACTTTAGCAGAAATGCAGATTTCATTAAAAGAAAACCCCAAACCAATAACCAGTAACCTGCAGTCTTTGTAGCCCTTTCTTTTAAAATATTTTCCCCATGACGTAATGTAGAATAAAGACATACAAATAAATATCTTTATGCATATTGTAACAATGAGAACTTCTCTAGAAATGGCAGGCAAAAAACCTCAGTCTCACTGGGCTTTGAGACTGAGGTAAATTTTAAAATAATTTGGGTTTGTGACTTTGCTATGCCAGACAACTAAATGCAGTTAGAATTGTTCAAAGACAATTTTCAGTATAATCTTTTCCTATCATTATGGGTACCTGAGGTCCAAACCATTTGCATGGTTATTTACAGCAACCCTAAGACATCTCAAAGTCCCATTGTTTGTACACAGAAATTTAAAAATCAGAGAAAACAAGAAAAATAATGAAATTTAGGCAAAATTTGTTCTCATTGCATTCTCTTCTAGTCAGCAGAAGAACTTGACACAAGACAGAGTTCTCTCTGTCTTGTGTCAAGTTCCAAAGGAAGGAGACTTGAGCAGTGACATCAAGCCCAAACTCTGGTAGTCCAGTAATCATGTGGAAGAAAAAATCCAAAATATAAACAAAAAAGAATAATTGACAATCAAACATAAAGTTATGATCTTGAAAACCAGATGATGGAAAGCTAGAAAGAAACTGAGAAATAAAATCAACAGATGTGCTCGATGAATGCTAATGGTGGGAATTAATTTTGTCAAAACTGAAAGTAATAACCCTGTTCCAAATCTATCTACCAGGACTGAAATGAGCAATGGCACCACCAGAGTCTAACTTCACAAAATGTGAAAGGCACCTTCATTGTTACAAAGAATCAAGGTGTGAAATTAGCAAAAGGCTCTGAGGAATGTTCCTAACACAATAAATGTGCACTCATGCTTGTTAATAATGGGGTTTCCTCAAGAGGACTGCCAAATGGTAGCACTTCACAGCTTGCTGCCAGCTCCACATCCACAAACTGGCCTGCTACACATCTAAATTCTACCATCCACTGAGCTTCAAAATCACAGGAAGCAGCAAGATGGTGTGTGAGTGGTACCAGCTGCACCCACTAAAGGGTTGTAGCAGAAAAAAAAAAAAAAAGTTGAGAAATTAATGATAGGAAAAGTTAACTGCAAGTATTTTATTAGCCCTGTATCTGCAGCCACATTTCTCTCTTGAAAGTTAACCTCTTACTCACCAGAGTGCCCCTTTTCATTACAATTATTTTTATTTTATTTTATTTTATTTTATTTTATTTTATTTTATTTTATTTTATTTTATTTTATTTTATTTTATTTTATT
>VZUI01027543.1:0-37255 GCA_013401135.1 Cettia cetti
TGCCTTTTTTTTTTTTTTTTTTTTTGGGAAGGGGGGGTGTTGTTTGCTTATTTAATGCATTTTTTTGTATATTTTGTATATTTCAATCCCTTTTTTTTTTTAAACTCATCTTTTCAGATGTTCTCACTCCCCCTACAGAGAAGATGAAGGGGATTATTGCCAACTCCCATGGGGCTGCCTTCATCCCAGGGACAGCTTAGAGCAGCAGCTACTCTATCTCTGCTGCCTGTCCCATAAGCAGTGGCAGATGTCTAAGAGTGTGGAAGGACTGCAGAGTTGGGAGATCCCCCTGCTCACCCCTTACCAGCTGTAATTTCATCCCTAAGGGGGGTTCAGGAGTTTTTGCAGTGGGTGGGGCACGGGCACTCAAGCCATCAAAGCCTTCCCGGGGGATTTCCTGCCTTAGAGGACTTAAGCTAAGTTTGTTCACTAAAGCCACAGCCCCATCACGGGTAAACATTGGTTTTCCTGTCGCCTCTCTGAGTGCATCATCAGCTGTTGTGTTATTTCTCCTGCCTTTCCTCAAGCCCTCAGCCCCCAGCAAGAGCTAACAGGATGGCATTACTACCTGTGGCTGCATTTTCTTGGCAGCAATTGGAGGTGCATTGGTCCCGGAGGATGGAGACCTCCCTCTCCAGCATCTCAATCCTGCTCAGCAGCTCCTGCAGGGATGGGAGGGAGGTGGAGCACTTGCAGGCCTGCTTGGGCATGTTTATCCTGTGGGTGAAGGTGACCTGGCTCTCGCTGTCGGAGGTCTGCTCCGTGTACTCTGCCAGCCGCTCGTCTTCTGAACTCACCTCCTCGGCCGAAGACTTGAACATGGAGGAGCAGCAGCTGTCCCCTGGGATGTTGATGTTGTAGATGTGGTGGAAGACCATGGGCTGCTCTTTGATGGGTGGGCTGCAGTTGGCAAGGCCGCCTGCCTCGTCCACCGCTGTCCTCTCAGCCGGCTCTGTTGTCACCTCCAGCCGACACTCAAAAGGCTTGAGGACAGCACCCAGCAGAAGCAGGTTGAAGCTGATGACCACATTCCTCAGGACTGGCTTTTCACCATCGGTCCCCATTTTCCTGGGAGAGGGAAGAGCCTTCCAAGCCAGTCTTGGTCAGCCAAGAGCGCGGAGGACCTGGGAACACGGAAGTAAAAGAGCATGGTTGGTGTTAGCCTCAAAACCATGCTCAGCATAGAGAGACAAATCCTTCTCAGCAGTTATGTAGACACATGTGGGGCTGACTTGACCCACATGCAGTCCTGCTGGCTTTGATGGAGCCTAAATCAACCCTGAATGGAACCCATGGCCGGTGGGAAGACCTCGTCATAGCCCCTGAGCAGTGACAAAGACAGATTCTTGTTGTTACTGCTTTTTAATTTAGGAAACAATTGATCTGGTACTGTCAAAGTGCCAAATACTCATCTCTGGGCCACTTACCACATATTACTCTGCCACCCTCTGCCAATGCCATAACCTTGAGCAATTGCTATCTTGCTTCTAATGGCCCTCCTGCTCTGGAGCTCCTCTCCAGCCCCCTGGGGAACATCCCTGCCTCCCTCATTACCCTGCTGCTGAATGAAAATATATGTTTGCTAGTTTCTCTCCAACAGCACCTGGAACTCCATTGGTAGGCTCTCCTTTTTTAAAATTTTTTTTCCCCCTGGTTTTAGGAAAAGGAAGAGAAATGGAAATAACTCTGCAGTGGGGTGGCTCTGATCATGCTTCCAGAAGACAGGCTCAGTAAGTGGCATTTTGGGGCTGCATTCTCAGACCCTGATGCCCTCAAGTCTCCCTCTGCCTTCTGAGCTCTCTGCTGGCTCCTGGGTGGCCCTGGCTGACCCACAGAGAGATCCCTTGTCCGTGCATAATGAGGCAGCCGTGACAGGGAGGGCACAGGCACTAATGAACTGCCTTGGACTGACTCGTTGGTGTTCACATCTCAGCACTCCCTCCTTGGCCTCTCGCTGGGCTTTTTGTGTGTGCTCAGAGGGGAAGTAATTGTGGCCACGAGCCAGCAGCTCCGAGCCACGTCGGTGCTTCAAAGGAAGACTCCTTGCAGGATTACAGGAACAGCTTAAACACAGGGAAATGAAATCCTTCCTCTCCCCTCTTCGGATCCAACCTGCCTCAAGAGAGATGTCAGAGCCTGTTAGTGAAGCACAGCTGGGTGGGGGGAGAAGGGTTCCCCGTGGATGCAGGAACGAGGGTGTGGGAGGTGGCTGGTGAACAAAGCAGGGCAGCAGCTACCCACGGCAATGGCTCGCTAATGACAGTGAGCAGGGTGGCTGGGAGCTAACGACTCCACAACCCATAGACTGAAAGCCATTCATTTGCTGCTAGGATCTGCCAGCCTTATTGATCTGAATCTCTTCATCAGGACAGTCATTCCAGCTGCCCAGCTCTCGCTTCTGAGTGGCAAGTCACGGTTCTGAGTGGCAAGTCACGGTTCTGAGTGGCAAGTCAGAGCATTCCCCTCCTGCCCTTTGGGCAGGGCATGATGCTGTGGGAATGCTGGCATCCCTGGGGCACGATGCTACAAAGATTTCTCATAATGTCACTGCTTGGGCCCTTAGTAGTGAAATGGTGAAAAGTCACCATGGTTCAGGCTGACCCCAGCTCAAACCAGGCTGAGTTTACAGGGCAGATGAATGCTCCTTGGTGCCCTCCAACCCAGAGCAGGCCAGACATCCCTATTAATCCTCAGCTTCTTCCCAGAGGCTTGGGCTGACAGCTCTGGAGCCCTGCCAAGTTTGTGAATGCATCCCTGAGCTCTGTCATCTCCATTCCCTGTCTGGTCCAGCTCTGTCTCCTGCTCCTTGTGCCATCAGTTTGCTTTTCCCCAGAAGACCCATTGGGATGAGCTCAGCCACGGTGGGCTGGGGGAGCTCTGGGGCTGCACGAGCACTCTGACAGCTTGAGTCGTGTCTAGCTGGGAAGAGAAGTTGCAGGAACATTCCTCCTTTGGGTTCCCTGTTTTCCTGTGCTCCTGGTGCTTCCCAGTCCATCTCACACTGCAGTGATAGAACCAGTAAAAACCACTGACTGGGGGAACAGATCCAGGATTGTATATTTTTTCTCCCTCCTTCACAAGGGAAAGAAGCCAACTTCTGTGTCATTTAATGTGCAAAATTGGTTCCATTAGAGCAAATTTACCTAGGTGGCTTTTAGTCTTTTTTTAAAATTACTTTGTTGTCCCCAAGTTCGGATAAAACTCCCAGCTGGTGGCCTTCTTGATGGCTTTAATCCCTTCATCCCTACAGATGGCCTTGGAAAACTTCCCATGCAGGGCAGTGAAGGCAGCTTTGAGCCTGTCACTTTGTTGGTGTCTGATGTCAGTGTCCTCCTTCCCTTTCTGCTGGACTGGGACAATGCCTCTCCATCCCAGAATGGCCTCTGTGTAACCAGGGCAGGACAGCTGATCTCCAGTTGCCTCTGGCACAGCACAAGCTTGGGGCTGCTTCTGTATTTTACCAGAACTGGTTACTTTGGTTTTTTTTTTTTCTTTTCCCCCCCCCCCCCCCTACAATCCCCCTGAAACATGGTTGTTTGAATTAAAGTTCAAATTAAAGAGTTACTACGGTTAATTATGAACTTTGGCAGGCGTTGAGCTTTTGGCTCCAAAGCATTTCAACTTTGGGGAGCTGTGAAAGGACCAATCTGCTGCAATTTCTCTGTAGTGCTCAATAAAAAATACAGACAATATAAAACTGAGAAAAATATTTGAGGGTTTTGCCAAACATATACCACAGCAAAGCTCTCCCCTTCCCATCAGCCTCTATCCATCCAGGATTTGTGCCTTACGGGCCAGCAAAGGAAGAAATATAAAAACCCCATTAAATCCACAGTGCATCCACCCTAATTATATATTTTGAGTTATTTTTACATTTTGCTGATGGGCTGGATCTGTGTGAGCAGCTTTGTGAGAACGAATGCAAAACAGAACCTGTGTGTGTGGATGCCTGGAGCAGCTGTGCTGAGGAAGTCATTAATGGGGTGGCAGTGGTTTGGGGGGCTGGGGGGATACAGCATCCCCCAAAATGCAGCTCTGCATCCCCCAGCAGCATCTGCAGCCCTTTTTTTATAACTTAGCAACGTGAATGTAGCAAATGCAAACTGGGCTTTTGCAGGATGGGTGCAGAGACATCAGATCTGCACAATGAGTATGATGCCAGCAGTTTTGTCTGTGGCATTTTGTGGGGATAGTTTAATATTTGGGTGGTCCAACAATATTTCTATTTTCATGGCAGTTTTGATGAATTGCTTTGGTTAAAAAAAGTCAAGTGATGTCTGGGAAGATGCTTGAGAAAGGAAAATATTTGTTTCTTCAGCCGTGTACTGTGTATTAAAATGTTTTTGAAGTCACTAAAGATTTGAAAATGAAGTGAGCATTTATATTTGAGTGAGAAACCTTTTAATCCACCCAGAGCATATAGGGATGGATGTGTGTATATATATTTATGTACATTTATTGCCTTCCCTTTTTCTGAACACCAGCTAACCCCAAGCCCTGCTGTTTGGTGGTGCTGACCAACTGGGAAATCAGATCTCTTTGGAGTTCAGTGCCCATCCTTGATGCTCACAAACAAACCACCAAGAATCAGAGTTTGCTGCCTGCTTCCTTGGCATGGCACAAGCAAGCAGGTATTTGCTAACACCCAGCAGTCCCTGAGCTGTGTGATTAGAGCTGTGATGTGTTCCTTACTGGAGCACAACTGGCAGCAGCCAGACCTCTGTGATGGATTTGTTCCCACTGCTGTTAATGGTGGGAGGGACCCCAGGGTATGGTGATGCAGGAAGCCTCTGAGTGGTACTATTTGGACTTTTATGTTGAAAAGTGTCCTGCAGATTTTCCACAAGCCAAAACCACCTGCTGATGGATGGTTTTCAAGGCTGCCAAAACCCCCCTGGAGATAACCAAGTGCTTAGTGCAGATGATGCTTGTTCCATGTTACAGCGAGGTGCAGCCCCTGCTGCTTTCCTCCTGGGTTTATTGGGAAGGAAATTCAGCTCCATGGTATCCCTGGTGGGCTTCCCAGCCTTAGACTTTTCATTCCAAGGTGATCACACAGCTGGAAAACTGACATGGGTTGCATTGCAAGCTCTGAAGCCCAAGTCTGGAGTTCTTTGGGATCTCCAAAGTGAGGCTTCAGTACTCACTGGTTTAGGGCAACACGTTGTTCCCATCCATCAGCATCATTATTGCCTTGAAATCTCTCCTGGGTGCCATGTACTTCAGCCATGGCAGGGGAGGAATCACCTGGTGAATCACCATCCTTGGAGGGATTTTAATAAAACTTGTCTATATGGCACCTGGGGGCATAATTTAGTGGTTGGCTTGGCAGTGCCAAATCAATGGCTGGACCTTGATCTAAAAGGTCTTTTCCAACCCAAATGATTTTGTGATTCTCAGACCCTATGATGTGTGCCTTGCTTTTGCTTTGCTTTGGGATTCAGCACGACACTCTTGTGATTTTCCTGTCCCACTGGAAAGAACTTGCATTGCAGCAGCTGCTAACAAAGAAATAGTGGAAATAATTGGGTCAGCTCCTCAGCAGCTGAAACTGCTGCAAATTTGGTGTCACAAGGCTGGTCTGCACCAGTAGGATCCTACTGAGCAGATCTAGAGATGCAGCATGTCCTTCAGACCAGTTCCCTCCTGCAGCTTTCCGAGGGGAAACAGCACTGGTGCCCAGTTATTACTGATCTACTGATGTATAGTTTGCCTGTTTAAGAAGGTTTTCATTGCATTAATTCCAGGGGGAGAGTGAAGGTTCTTGCTGCATGAAAGCAAATTAAGCCTTCTCCCTGATCGACTCCTTCTGCACCCTCTGCTTAACTGCAATCCTTATCACCCCTCTGAACACAGCCTGTTGCAGGATTTTAGGGAGATTAAAGGAGGTGGAAAGCTTAGAAGAGGAAATCATCCACTGTAACAGTGGTTGCTTGAAGGCCAGATCCTGTCAAGTCATAGGGCTGGAGTTGAGGACTAACAAGGAAACCTGCTCCATGCCAGGGAAACTCAACTATTTCCATTTCCCTTCCATGCTGTCACCAAACAGCCCTCAGAGAGGGAATGATTTTCACCCTGCTGACCAATGACATGTTTAAAGATGAAATACTTTGATGCTTTTGCCAGTTTTTTCCTACCTATATGAAGACAAATAAATAGCTCTCCCAGTTTACTGCAAATTCTGCCAGTTAAAAAATTCATGCACATCTCTGTCACTGCAACCTACATTATGTTTTGCTTTCATTACGTATTCTTTATTGCATTGCCATGGAATACACCAATAGCCTCTGTAAACTCCCACAGGAAAGCAAGCAATGTCTTAGAGCAGAGGTTTTGGAGAGAAACCCCTTTTATTTTCACATTAAGAGTCTGGATCCAGCATATCTGGCTTCACATCACCTCAACAGCTGTCTCCTGCCTGCTCCCCTGCGAAGTCTGTGGATCACCAGGTTAAGTCTTATTTTAGAGAGGGTGACAGCTCTAATCTGAGCCCATCCCTGTATTTTAAAGAGCAAATTTTGATGCTGTCTTCATTTATATATAAATACATTTACAGGTACGTTATCATCTCCCCATTCAAACCAACTGAGTTTAACCACACACCACAAAAGAATTCTTACTCAGTGCAAAATTTGCTTCTGTGACTGGTTTGCAAAGGTGGGCACCTAACTTTATTCTGAAGGCCAAGGTGGGTGCCCAATTTCATAATGCAAGCTGTTAGCAGAGGGCTTGGTCTGGCCACTGCCTGTCCCTCTTCCCTGTTCTCAGCCCCAGTGCTCCGTGGGCTGGGATGCAGCACAGGCTGCTGACAGGTGTGGCACAGGTCATGGTTAAAGGCTTTCCTCTATTCTCCAACACAAATAGGAGGACCTATTAACACCCCCAGTGTCCAATGTCCTGCAGGAAGGTGACCCATTCCCCTCTGGGTCCAACACCCTGGTCCAGTGGTGCCTGAAATCCCAGCTCCTGATGGGAGCTGCTCCCTGCTAGTACTGAGCTCCTACATACCAACTTGTGAGGCTGGGCATGTGTTTTGGGTTGTGACAGGTGAGTGTTTGGCAGCCTGGCCTTTGAGCACTAGGATTTGGTGTCTGTTGGAGATGTCCTGTAGCCAGGACAGTCCTGTCCTTTGGGACTTCCTGCCTGTGAAAAGTCCTCACGTCCTGTACTTCACACCATATATTTATTCACACAGAGCCGTGAAATGAATCCCCCCTCAGCAGGCCTGCATGTTCCAGAAGGGTTTATTTCATCCTTACATGGTACCTCTGGGAGTTAAAGGAGTTTAACCAGGGAGAGCTGGGGACAGAGGCTGGGATAGCTCCTGCTGCTGTTCTCACCAGCACCCCCGTCTGCCCATTGCTTCTGGGGTCATCACTCCTGCCCTGTGCCTCGGGAGAGTTTAGCTTCCTGAAGAAAGATTTTGGGATGGGGACAGACCTTTCAAGATGCTAGCCTTCAGTGCTAAAGCTTTGCACTGTGTTCCCAAGCCCTGTGATGGCATTGTCCCTGCCCCAGCAGCTCCTGAAGCTCTGCTGGAGATGCTTGGAAGCTGTAAATGAGAAATTAACTGCAATTATGGAGCATCGCAGGGCATAAATACCCTCTAAATCCTCTTTAATTACATGGTAGCACTTAATTACATGGCAACAAGAATGTAAGCACAAAAATAAATATGATTTCAGTTTTATCTTCAGCAGAGGCACCGGTAATTAATTTTGGAGGGTAATGTAGGACCTGCATGGTGTGGATTCCCCTAACACAGTACTGCAAAGGTGCTGCTGCCCAGCACAGACAAATCTCCCTTCTCCCTCTCCAACAGCCATGACTTTGTCACTTCTTCCCATTCCCTACTCTGTCATCCCTCTGTCTGTCTGTCTGTTGATGCACAGGCAGAGGCTTGCAGATGTCAGGATAAGGCAGGCCTGGTCAGTGTAGTATTCACTCATCCTCCTGCATGGAGAAAACCAGGCAGGAGAGCCTCCATGGCTCATTCCTCCCACCTCAGTTGTGCTGTGAGCTCACATCCCATAAGCAGCCATGGGGATTTGGATCACTCTCAGCCACGGGCACGGGGCTTTTTGCCCCATTTGCTCCCAGCATTCCACTCGGGTGCCGGCAGCAAGCCTTCGTGCTCATCTGGCTGGTGCTTGGCTGTCATGTTTCATCAGAGTCTGCAAATCAGTGCAGAGCTCCTCAGGGCTCAGCTGAAGCCGTGCAAACCCGGCTTGGGATGCTCCTTTGCCAAAACGCTGCCACCCATTACCCCCAGCACAGGCTGAGCATGTGCCTTGATGAGGAGAGAGGGGTGTGCAACGAAGCACAAAGTCAGGGTGAGGAACTTGGATGCACCTTGACCTCCGTCACCCCTATAACCACCCTGACCACGTTTAAATGGAGAACAGTGTGCAAACGAGCACAGGAAAATCCCTGCTGTTATCCTGGCTTTTTAAGCCATGATTAGTGCATTGCAGCACGTTCCCCTGGGAGCTGTGAGCAGAGGCACACGGGAACTCGGTTTGCTTTCAGTAAAAGCAAACCCACCTGCTGAAGTCAAATAAGCACAAGGTTTTTAACTTGCTCTTCACTTTGCCAAGTCATTTATACCCTCACCCAAAGGCAAGGGGGTGAAAAAGGAACGTGCATCGGGTGCATCTTTGCATTAATTTCCCCTTCACATGTAATTTTTCATCACTGAGATGAAGCAGAGCTGATGTGACCACAGGTGAGTATACTGTGACATTCCCCCACCTGCTTTATAAGCCCCATACTGGAAAAAATTCAGATTTCCCTATCTTTGTAATGTATTTCTCAAACTAAACAGCACATTACAGCTGATTTGCATGCACATGCAACCTGGCAGGTAGCAGCAGGGATCGTGCTGTTTGAACCTTCCAATAATTGATATTTTCTGCTTGCCTTCCCATCATAGTTTCCCTGGAATGTAAAGAGCAGCAGCAGATATTTGTGGAACAGATTTGAGGCTGGAACAAAGCTGCCACGGTGGAGCTGGATGGAGGGTGATTTTCCTTGGCCAAAGCTTGTTCCAGGCCCCTTTGGGGACCTGCAGGTTCTCCTCAGGAGGGGAACAACCTTTAGTCAGTGACCACAAGGAGCCTGCAAAGATTTTCTATCATGTCCCATTGAAAAGACAATCAAAGAGAGCGTGAGCAAGCTGGAGCAGAGGAATGAATCATAGTTCTGCTGCAAAGACTTTATTTGATAAATAATGTATATGGAGTTTACAGTAATAACTGCTTTCTTCCCAGCCAGGCAGCTGGGCCAGGTTTGGATATATTCCTTCTCCAAGCAGTGTGACATACTGTTTTTTCAGATAGGTTAATCTGGGAATTTTCACAGCACTGGCCAGCCACGAGTGGGTATGGAGAGCAAGTGGCATTCCCAGATATGGCAGGAGGAAAGAATGATGCTGGGGGTGCACATTTGGGAGATCTGCTGAGGTTAATGCATGCCATGGATGTATGGCTGAGAGGAGGAGCATGGCCCTGGGTCTGCACGTGGGTCACAGCTGCCCCAACTCCAGGATGCTGCACCCTGGTCCAGCCCAGTGCTGGAGAGGTGCCTTCCCCATCCCAGGACCAAGGCCCTCATCCCACCACTGAAATAATTGTTGTCTTCAAGCATGCTTTCCAAAGAGTACAGGGCATCTCCCACAGGTGGGTGCCCTCAGGAAAGACAGGACCTTGGAGGTGGCCTGCTAAATCACCTCTGGTTATCCATGAAGAGCACTGGAGCAAGGATTATCCTTTGTGATCCCATCTGCTAGTACAACAACATGAAGGGAGGTGTTCCTGTCACCTTCCCTGCCCAGTTTTCCTCCCCTTAGGCCGTGACAGCCATCACAATGGGACAATCCAAACCATGGGCTAGCCCTTGTCCTGCCTCTTGTGACATCTCAGGACATGGAGATGGGAAAACAGGGGCTGAAAGTCAGTCTCTTTGGGAAGCAGAAAGGAAAAATTTCCTCTTGCCTCTCTTGGTTTTGGGATTCTGATGAATAGCAAGAGGGAATAGGGGAGGAGAGAGGAGGACTGTGACCACTCCTGAGCCTCAGAGGTCCTGGTGACTTAAGGGATTCCCAACCTGCAAGAGGCTGTCTGGCTTGAGGAGGCGAGAGGGGCTCACAGGTGTAGGACAGATCTAACTGGGCTTTTAGGGTTGGGATCATGTACAATAACTCGTACTGAGGGTGTGCAGTCCAAATCCCAGATTTCCTAAGGTTTTGTCTTCCTGCCAGCTGGGATAATCTCCATGGACCTGTCTGGGTCTGAGGAGCTGGCAGGGCACCTGCATGGAGCCTCTGGTGCCACTAGAAGAATATAAAATGGCTTTAATCAAGGCACACCAGAGAAAATACTCTTTAGTCATTTTTATAGCAGGCCTTGAAGGCTTCAGCTGTGATTTGGCTAAAAATAGATTTGTTTCTGTTGGACTTTGGTGGAAAACCTGGGCTACCATATTAATGAAGGTAAGTGGGAAAACCCATATCTCTCCCCCTTTTAACATCCCTGTGGAAGAACTGAAAATAGCCTCAGCACTTTTACTGCAGAGATAAAAAAGATCCTTGGGAGGGGAAAATAGCTGTAGTCAATGTGGGATTGCTCCAGCTAAAGATTGGAGTTAGGTTAGGGTTTTATTGCCCTGTAATAGCAAGTGCCTCGTCAAGGAGTGGATATAAATGCATAATTTCATGGAGCCAGTGCAGGGCGTGAGAGCTTGGAAGCCAGCTCACTGCTTTGCCATGTACTTTAAGGAAGTGGTTTTGCTCACTTTAGTTCTCCAACTAGTATTGTAAGTGTTGGTTAGAAACTTAGTTCACAGTTAAAATCAATTTTTAGGCTGTTTTAATGCTGAAGCACTCCATGGAGATCTAAGACTCAGGATGAAGGAAACCTCTTTAACGTCCTGTGACAGACAATGAGGCAAGTCCTTCCATGAACAGGCCAAAATTCATCTTTGAATTGACTCCTGTGGTCCCCAGTGTCCCAGAATTCTGGCTCAGCACTTTGCATTTCCAAGACTTTTGTAATTTCTAAGCCAAAATTAACCAGAGTCAGTTGAAGCACACTTTCTTGCCTTCCTTTGCTCTCCTCCATCACTTCTGATCAAAGCAATAGATAAATACTGACAAATAACACACTGTGGCCATTTGAGGAGGGCTGAACTGAGAAATGAGATCTCTTGGGCAGCAGTTGGAGCAGTGGAAACAGCCGAAAATATTTGCAGTGTTGAAGCTCAGCAATGTAAAATGGAGAAATTACTGGGTGCATCCTATTCCTACAGAAAGTGGAGGAGCAAATGCCCCTTGATGCCTGCTGGGAGTGGCACAGCCCTGTCAAATGAGGCAAACTCAACCTGCTAATTGAGGTGGACTTGGGCTGCTTCTCATGCACCTGAAACAGATCAGATAGGAGAGCACTCAAAGGGATTTCATCCAGAGGGAGCTGGACAAGCTCAAGGAGGGGCCCATGGGAACCTCATGAGGTTCAACAAGGTCAAGAGCAAGGCCTTGCATCTGGGATGGGGCAACCCCTGCTGTCAACACAAGATGAGGAAAGAAGGGATAGAGAGTAACCCAGGGAAGTTCTTGGAAGTAATGGGAGATGAAAGGCTGGGCATAAGCTGACAGTGGGTGTTCACAGCCCAGAAAATGACTCTAATCCTTGGTGGGCAGTGTGGGCAGCAGGTCAAGGAAGTGATCCCACCCCTGGAGTGCTGCATCTGGCCCAGGTGTCCTCAGCACAGGAAAGACAACCTGTTGGAGCAGGTCCAGAGGAGGCCATGAAGAAGTTCTGGGGGCTGGGGCCTCTCTGCTGTGCAGACAGGCTGGGTGTGTTCAGCCTGGAGAAAAGAAGGCTCCAGGGAGACCTTAGAGCACCTTCCATTGCCTAAAGGGGCTTGAAGAGAGCTGGAGAGGGACTTTGGACAAGAGCCTGGAGTGAGAGGACAAGGGGGAACAGCTTAAAAACTGAAATAACAGCCTACAGAGCAGTACCATGAGCTGGAGGAAGTTTACTTGTGTGCTGCTGTCAGGGACTGAAAGGTTTCATGCCTTAAACATTGTTATGAAGGAGTTTTGGCCATTATAGCACAAACTGTCTAAAGAAGCTACAGCCACAGAAGTGCACCCCTCCTTGAAGATGCCTGACTGGAGCCTTGGGCTGTGAGTTAAACTGCACAGATAAGGTAAAGGGAACACCATGGTTCAATCATCTGGGGAGAAGTATACAAGGCTGGGGGAGAAGAATGCATTTCCTGGCAGGAAAGCCAGCCACAGCAGGAAATCATCCCTGGATGGGTTTGGGGTGGGGAGAGCACAGCCCCCAGAGGCCAGGCTGGCACAGACTGCCCCCAGCCCAGGAGTGTGCTGTAACCTTGGTCAGAGGCACTCAACACCCATCCTCCCTCACACAAAGCAGCCCAGCAGTGGAACCCCCAGCCCCAGAGAGGGTTATCCCCACGTGCAGGGGACATCCACGTGGGAGGCACTGAGGGGCTGCCAGGATCCATCCCCCACAGTGCTCCCCAGACTCGTTCCTAAGGCCTTGCAGCACAGGACTGCAGGGGAGGCAAAGTGATGCCCCAGACCCAGAGTCTGCTGCAGGACTGTGTCCAGCTGCACCCCCAGGGAGGTGCCTGAGCATTCCCACCTGGCTGAGATACATGAGCCCACCGAATTCTGTGCTCTCTGGGGGACCCTCACCAGCTGGAGAGGATCATCCAGACACCAGTGGGATCCACAGAGGGGCAACATTTTCTTGATTCTGTCTCTGCTACTCTTTTTCTGTCCCCCCACCTCTTTCCTATTTTTTCTTTGTCTCTCTCATATTTACCATCAAATAAAATCCATACTATTGACTTTGGCATACAGTCTCATTTGCACCTTAATTCAGGCAGAGGCATTCCTAAGAACTTAAAGAATTGGATCATAACAGCTGCCAATCTAATTTTCCATTCTAGACAGATATTTTAGAACTCAAAGGCCTCTTACTTTGGTGGACCTTTCTATGTAGCAGTGCTCTTTCTCAAAGTCCAAAATACTCTACTAAAATGCACATGAGAAAGGAAAACAGACTCCTCAGACACGAGCTTGGCTGGGAGGGTGACAGGGATGACTCCGCTGCCCAAATTGTGGAAAATTTTTAATTTTACAGTGCGGTCTGAAATTTGTGTGGGTTCTCTTCCTATCTTGGCTGGCCTTGCCATGTCTAATGTGGTATCTAGCTGGTCTCTAGGAGATACTACTGAGCTGTGATGTCTCTGATTCCTTGTCTTCTTTTATAAGTGGAGTACACAGAAAAAATATTTTTTTCAATGCAAGGCTTGGCTGGAAGATCAATAGCAGTTAGACATGCTTTTTCTTTTCTTTTTTTTTTTTCCTAATATTCAGTTTTGTAGAGCTTAGGGGGTATGTGGAGGAAATATTCTTTTCATGCAGCACATGGACATGACGAGTTCTGCTGCCAGGTTCTGGGCTTTTATCACAAATTTCCTCCCCAACCATGAGGCCAAAACCCTGTGGCCAGAGGCAGGCAGCAAGGCAGGACTGCCTGCACTCATCTCAGACCTCTTCTGCCCAAATAGAAGGACACCCTACAGCTAGAGCATGATTGGTGCTTGGCTCCAGTGTCCTGGGTGCCTCACAGAGGGTCCTTCACTCATTAGTGCTCATACAGTGCTGCAAGATGCTCCAATAGAAGATTTTCTGCTCGTTAGCCAATTAAATAATTTCCATAGATGATTCTGTTTCCTGGCAGAGCATTGAGTCTGCCAGACACAGGCCTGCCTTGGCTGCTTTGGAGAAACTAAAGAAACACCAAGCATTGCTAATAGTTATTTTGAAATTCCACCTTCTTCTCCCTGTGCTTCCCTTTCTAAAACTGTTGCAGGTCTGACAGGTGAGATGGGTGATTAGAGGGGTGGTGCCAGCCACAGCTGATAAGGCTGTGGATCAGATCCTTTAAGCCTATGTGCCTCCACTAATTTCTGTGCTCATTTGTGTTAGCTGAGGTAGGTCAGGAGCAGAGGATTGTGGTGCAGGAGGGGTTGGTGATGTTCTGGGCACGTCGGGTAAGAAGGAGAATAAAGGGGCTGTTTGTTGGTTTGGGAGGGGGTGTTTGAGCTTCAGGAGGAAATCTCAGGTCTGGTGTGGTGGCCATGAGAAGCTGTCTTTCATATTGGACAGAAAAAATGCCAGAGGACTCACTAGGACTGCTTCTGTCTCATTGCAGTGTGTGCATTAACATGCCATTCGTGTGCTCCTTCCTGGGAGCCACGGGAGGAAATGCATCAATCTTCTGGGGCCTGGGTCCTGTGCTTTGCACTTCAGGTGTGCTCCTTATGTTCATTTTCTGCTGTCTCATTTTCTACAGTGCTGTGCTGTCTCCTGTAGCTCCCATTTATATAAAATATCAACATATATATTCTCTATTTTTTTAGATGTGTGGTTGAGCCCTAATCTATGGAAGGCCAGAGTCATTGAAGGACGTAGCAGTTAACCATGAAGACAGCCACATGTTTGAGAAGAGTCAAGTACTGTCTTTGAATCCTCACACCCTGAGAAAAATGACATTTAAAATCCAGCAGCCAGTCTTAAGCTCCTCACAGCTGGCTGTCAAGCAAGGATGGGAGAGGGCAGGGAGGGAAGGTCTTCTCACACCAATTATCTTCCCTATCCATGATTCCCCATCAGTGAGCCAGGGGGAGCTTGGTTCATGCCAGGACTTGGTGGTGTGCCCAGCTGATGCTGGCTCTGAGCAGCCTTTACATCTCCTGTGAGCTGCTTGTGCAGCTCTGAGTGTGCCAGTGCCTGTCACTGGCCTTTCTATCCCCCCAGGGTGACCTGAGAGCCTTCCTGTTCCCCCCAAGATGGGTTCTTTGGAGCACACAGACTTTGACATGATCTAAACAAGATTTAGAGGCAGTGAAATGCTTTCTGTTTGCCAAAGTCAGGAGGCACAACGGTTAAGAGGCAACAGTACTGTCCCCATCTAGGGGTGCTGGAAACTTCTGCCCTGAGCACATAAGGCAAACATAATCCAGATGTCCCAGAGCTCTTTCTGGGGGTATTTCCTGGATCATTGCCCTGGGAAGTGATGAGTGTGGCTGTAAAAGATGGAAGTGGGATCTTGCTCTGTCTGGAAGCAGCACATCTGGATGAAGAGGAGGTGCTGGACACTGAGACATGGAATTGCTTCCCCTGAGCTGCCATGGTCACTCTCCCTCAACTGATTAAAATCTCAGTCAGAAGCTCAATGAAACTTTATCCTTGCTGGATATAATGTTTTGCATTTTTGCTATACTGAAGCCACAGGAAAATGCTCCCATGCATGATTAAAATATGATTAAACCCCCACTGAAGCACCTGCCTTTCCAAGGAGCTTAAGTAATATTTTTTGGCAAGCACTCCAGTGACCATTGAATTCCCATGGAGCTCTGGAGTATGTGGGACCTGAGGCTTTGGTGGTGTGAATATTCTGAAAAAGCCTGGGAAGTGATTTATGGCTGAGATGCACACAGGCTTTGGAGACAGGGGAGAGCTGATGGCTTGTTATCTAGGAGTGCCTTATTGTTGGACCACAGCCATGGGTGAACCCATGTTGGGCCCATCCATCCTGTAGCAGACGTGCTCATGATCTTGCCTGGCACTTCCTGCCACAGGAACGTGCAACTTTATGTTGAGTTTAAGAATAAAGGGATTTGCTAATTTTAGGAGTCCAAAACTTTGAAATAAAAAGTGTTGGTGCCAATGGGATCCATTCATCCAACAGCTGTGGTGGCTCTACTGGGTTCACATAGCTCTAGCTGCCTACTTCAGGTCTGCAATTATGTTCTTCTCAACACAGGATCTTCATAGAACCATAGAATAATTTGGGCTGAAAGAGACCTTGAAGCATATCTAATGTGACCCTCCTGCCATGGGCAGGGACAACTTCCACTGGGCCACACTGCTCAGAGCCCTGTCCAGCTTGGCCTTGGACATTTCTAGGGTTAGCACATCCACAGCTTCTCTGGGTGACCTGTGCCAGTGCCTTTCCACCCTAATTGTGAAAAAACTTCTTTATCTCTAGTCTGGCCTGGGGTATTTTTGGGGTGGGGAGAAATGATGGTAACTTGCCTGCATTTCATTTCAGCCTTCCTTGAAACATGGAAAACTACTTTTTTTTAATTGCTGTGACAGCAGGAGCTTAAATCTTTATTAGCCATAAAACTGTATTAATTGTGAAAGTCCCTGCTTCCTGGGGCTGGGAGAATACCATGGCTGCTGGGAGGGACCATCATGCATTTCTGAATGCATGGAAAAATGGGAGCAGGGAACAAATCTGCTCCTGAGCAGCAGCTCTGCGAGCCCTGCCAAGGGCAGTGGAGCATCCTGTGAGCTCTGCTCCAGCTCCTGGCCTCGGGCTGGGTTTGCCTGCTGGGCTGTGGTGTTGGTTGGCAAAGGCAGAGTGAGGCATACCAGATCAGCTCACAGACTTGTTTGGGGTTAAACTTTGTGCAGGTTTGCTTGAGAAGCGGCCCCGAAGCTTGAGTTTATTTTGAAGGGAATCTCTCAAGCCGTGTTTCGGTAGAACTTGTTTTCTAAGTGATCTTAAACTAAGGGGAAGGAGGAGAAATTACTGCAAAGCCAAATTCTGGTGAGTCTTGGCTGCCTGTTGCCAAATCTGGCTGAAGTGCTGATGCTAACAAAGCAGAGTGACCTTTGTGGAGAGCCAGATGCTGCTGTGAGCTGAGCTTGCCAGGGGAGGATAAATCTCCCCCATACACTGCTCCAGAGAGCTCAACCGAGCCTGCAAGGAGGCAGCACCAGCACAAAACCTGAGGGGTGCAGGTGAGGATTTACAGCCTGGTGATCACAGCCTTATGCACTGGGGTTTGGCATGGCCTCTGGGATGTTTCCTTTGCTTGGTTCTGTCTTTCCTGCCTAGGAACGAGGGAGGGAGATGGCATCCCCTCTGCTGCGGGAGGCGGCTGCTTCTGCTGCACACCCAGCACACTCAGGCCAGAGCTGTGCTTCCAGCCTCCTGGGCTTTGCATCTCCTCTCCCCTTAGTCCCACTGTCTCCTGGGCAGCTCTGGAACAGAGCTGAGGCTAAGAATACTTTTTCCCTTTCTAGTTTTATTTTTAGACACAGCCCTGAGGGTGCAGTGTCAGAGCTGCTGGTGTTTGCCTGCAGGCTGACTCAGGCTGAGCTGATGCCCAGGTGAAAGAGCTCATGTATCCCACTCAGGAGTTCATGTGCCATGGGAAATGATGTCCTGGCCCTGGGCTCATCAGCAGTGTTTGGAGAAGACAACCTCCTTCCCAGCTGTGCTCACAGCACATCCTGGTGCTGACAGGTGCTCTGCAGCCCCTCTGTACCTCTGCTTCTGCAGCACGTGAGCAAAATCAGATTCCCTGAAGACAGGGTGGCCCTGGGCAGCATGGAGGCCTTGACTGCACAAACCCAGCTTCTGTGGTGTCTCCATCCAGCTCCCATCCAGCAGCTGCACCCTTGGCAGCACTGCTTGGGGCTGCAGGCTGCTCAAGGTAATGGCTGGGAGGGTGCTGAGATGTGTCTGCAGCACCTGTTCTGTGTTTTCAAGTGAGGAGGCTGCCAAGGAGCATCCCTTGGAGGGGGGTGTGTGTGTGACTGGGGTGGCTGCTCTGCTTTACTCACTGAGCAGCTCCAGGCCAGAGATGGCAAACCCAAGAGCCAGGTGTCCCCCAACATGTGCCACCACGCTGCTCTTCATTAGGAAAGCTGTGATGCTGCAGGATCTTTAAAGGCAGCCTCATCTCTGCAGGAAGCCTCCTTTGTATCAGAGAACCCCCTTCCTCTTCCTCCTTCTCTCTCCTCAGATTAAGTTTAGGCTGAGGTGGATGTTTTTAGTTCCATTTTTGAAATCTATACCAGTGAAGTTATGCCCAGTTCTTTCATACTGGCTATTTTATAAAGCAAGTTGTGTGTCTCTCACTGCTTGGACACCAAACCCCCTCTGTTTGTCTGGAAACCCTGAACTGGAAACTGTACATTTGGGTTCAGTCCAAAGCTGGCTCCCAGTAAGCTCTTGACTGTGACATACCTGATTTTTATTCCAAACTAAATGACCATGGATGCCAAGAGTGGAGAGTCCAACTCTCAAATCCTATCTTAAACTAAGAAGTAAGAAGAAACCATAACTTTGGGGAAATGTATCTTGAGTGATGTTTCCTGGCCTTTTTTATCCCCTTTAAAGCAATAGGTCTTAATAGAAAATTGCTTTCTCGCTCGGTTCTTGTGGATCATACTCTATGAAAGGGCAAGAATAATTCCTTCTGCCCTAAGAAAGCCTGAACTGGATGGTTAAAACCACAAGAAAGAGCTGTGAAGTCCTGCAGGTTTCAGGGTAATTCCATTAGCTGCACTGCTATTGCATCCTGTAGGATTTTCCCACAGGGTATGGTGTCTCAGGGAGTTTTAACTGTGTACCAACACCCAGGCATGTAAAAAAGCCAAAATAACACAAAATCTTCTCATGAAAAATGGGGATTTCACCTCCCTTTCTATTTTCTTCTCTATTTCAGAAGCACCCTGAGGTTATGCCCAGATGTTAATGCCTTCAAACATTTGGATTTTCTACTCTCCTGCCACACTTCAAGGTTGTGTAATCCCTTGATGGCAGCAGGACGTTTCCCTGTGACAGAGCAGCAGAATGTGGGTGATGCCATCAGCAACAGGAGCTGCTCCTGCTGCTGCAGACACCTCAGTGCCTCTGGGTCCCAGCACAGCCCCTCACACACGAGCCTTGCACCCAGATTTGCATTCCTGGCTTATCACAGAGCCTGGAAGGGCTTTGGCAGATGCCTGGGGATCCTGAAGGCACAAAACTGGGAACTTGGTGAGAAGCAGGTGGCAGAGTGCAATAGCAGAGTTCAGTTCCTACTGGTGGGGTTTCCCTTAGCTAGGAGGGAAAGTCCTGCTCTGAGTCTCCCTCTGGCAGCCAGCACCAGGTCACACTCATTCTTTTCCTCCCCAGCCTGGGCTTTTGCTCTTTGTCTTTCCCTAAAGGGAAATCCCTTGGAGGGATTGTGCCACTCAGGCACAGGCTGGTGGGAGCCCTCAACCCTGGGCATTTCTCAGTGTGGATAATATTGCTGCAGACTCAGAGTGGCTGAGCAGAGAGCTCTGTGAGAAAGCAGTCTCCAAAGAGCTTAAATGCTTTATCCTAGGGCTGTTGGACAAGCCATTGATCCCTTCCAGCTCTGTGTCCTGGTGCCTTCCCATGCACTGCCACGGATTTCTCAGATTTTTTTTCTCTACTCTAGATTTTTTCAGGTTTTTCTCCTACATCAGGCAGTGTAAGCAGCTCTTTTTCAAAACAACCAGCAAATATCCTGATCTATTGAAATCCTTGCACAAACTCCTGCTGATCTCCCTGGCCTTGCCTGTATTGGTGATAAGGGGCATTTTCCTGGTACAAACCTCTCAAGTACCAGCATGTAAAAGCTGACTATTACAGTTTCTCTTCAAAGCTGCATTGTCTCCCGTGATTTCTATCACATGACAGTGCTCACAAAGTTTCCAACTTTTTACTTATCAGGGCTGGAGCCTCTGGTGATGACAAAAATGGGAGGTTTTTCTACAAACTTCCTCAGGCAGCCACAGCAGGTTAGTCATTAAGGACTCTGTGCACAAGTTCATCCTGAAGTTGAACCGAGCTTCACTTCCAATTTCCCCTCCTATCCTTCACCCTTGTTCTGTTTTCCCTTTGGGAGACCTGTTGTAGTGAATTTTTTTATTCCCCCCTGTATCTAGCAGAGTTTGATTTGGCAACTGTCCAGGAGAGAGGGGACTTGCAATTGCTTTGTCCTTTGGTGATTTAGGTTATTGCAACTTCATGGTTTGCTGTTGGGAAAGCGATTAAGAGAAAAAAGTCCCATCTGTGACTGAAAATGGACTTTTAGTGATAAAAAATGTCCCTGGGTTATCTCTGAGGCTGCTGCAATCTCCAGCATTTTTCTTTTTTCCATTTTTTCTCACCCTTAATATTTTTTTTTCCCTGTTAGGTCTTCTATTTATTTCCCAGGTCCTTGCATTTAAAGGATATTTCTTCTCCCTGTCTGCTTGGACGTGTGCAGATGGTACTTTAGGCAAATTAAATGCTGTGTGCTGGAAACAGGGGCAGAATCCAAAAGCTGTGAGGAGCTCTGGGTCAAATGTGCTGAGAGGTGGCTGATGGAGACAGGTTGAGCTGGGGACCAACAGAACCAGAGATATTTGGTATTTATGGGGTGTCCTGTTGGTGAGGGAGGTCAGGATCACCCTGGTAGGAAAAAGCACCTGGTCCTGCTGACAGGCTGCCAAGGAAAGGAGGTGCCACTTTATCCACAGGAGAACAGAAGAAATGCCAAAAATGGTAGGTGGTGAGGTCGGAAAAGGGAGGAGAAAGCAAAATAGCAGGGTGATGTCTGTACACATGTGGCTGAGTGCTGGCAAAATAAAAAGGCTGATGTAGACAGTCCCTTACTCAGACTAGGGCTTAAATAGCATTGCAGGGGTTTGGTAGGATGAACAGAAGTTGTTGGGGAAAAGCAAGTGAGGAATGAAGGAAAGCAGTGTACCCAGAATGGGGAGTGTTTGCCCTGCAGGTTAGCAAGGGGCAGGGAACAGGAAACTTCAGTGTGGGCAACTTAAAAGGGGTGAGACTGGAGGGACAGACCTCGTGTGAGTTAAAAGGAGGAGCTGTGCAGATGTGAGTGACTCTTAAAACCCAGAGTACCTCCAGCTTGGTGGTAAATGGCATCTTAAACTCCATGGTGAGTGATACAGCAGGACAGAGCTGCTCAGTTCCCTGGGTGTGTTAGTGCAACGTCTCCTCTCTAATGGTGATGAGGACTGCTGGAAAAGCTGCTATTTTGAGCTTGATTTGGGATAATAGAGCAGAACTGGCTGAAAGAAGTGGAAGGTGATTTCAGGAAATGGTGGAGCCAAGAATGCCATGAGAAAGGGAGTGAAAACAGCAGAGGAAGGATAATGGGCTGTAAAAATCTCAGAGAATCAGGCAGCAACCCCTGGGAAGGTAATGCAAGGGCTTTAGGAGCACAGGGAAGTTGGCAATTCCTTAATGGGACTGCGTTAGGGGCACCACAACAACCACCCCGAGGAACAAGAGGAAGATGATGCAGGGACTTGATGGGCCTCAGACACAGAGAGGAGCTGCAGAGACCTGGCAACAGGGACCCTGGAGCAGTGGCTGCACAGCCAGAGGGTGGAGATGAGAAGGTGCAGAACAAGCTTCAGTGGGTGTCCATTTAAGGCCGGGCAAAACGCTTTGTAAGTGCACAGGAAGGAGGAGAGCTGAGGAGAGCCCCAGCGTGTTCCTCAAATGAAGGGATTCACTGTGAGCTTCGCTTCAGCCTTCCCTTGCACCCAGCTGCTTAGAAAAGGATTCAGCAGGGCAGGAGTCCAGCTTGCCAGGGGGTTTAGAGCAGCAAGGTGTGCTGCTATTAACAGGACCTGCTGAATTCCCCCCTGGGTGTGCTTCCAGAGCTAATCCAACCTTGGAAGTGTTCAGGGGTTTTTGAATATTGCAGGGCAGGCTGCAGTGGGGCAGCTTCAGGAGTTAAAGGCTTCAAAAGGGAGCAGTGCAAGATGTTATTAAGCAATCAGTCTGTAAGAACCTGGAGGATAATGAGGATAGAAAGTGACACCTGGCATGGGTTTGTCAAGGGTAAGTGAAGTGAATGTAATGTTCTCCTCTGACAGGAGAACTGGGCTCCTGGATGGGGGAGTGGTGTGCATGGGGTGGGGCTTGGCTGGTGGAGTGTGGCAGGCAGCCTTGGGAGGGTGACCTGCTCTGCAGGGGTGGTTGGGGACCTTGAGCTGAGCTTTAGGGGAGCTGAAGAGCTGTCTCATCACACAGGATTTAAAACAACCACCTCAATGCATGATATCATCACCTGCTTTCTGAATTGTCCCCCTGTGGCAGTTAGTGCCTAAGCTGCTGCAGGATGATATGCTCACTTTTGTGTCCAGCTCTGCCCTTCCTAATTCTTGCCTGTGCTCCTCAGGTAGTCCCCATCACCATCAGCTCTGCTGCAGTGGCTCTTCATCCCTGTCTTTGTGGTGGGCTGCCCTTACTGGGGGCATGAGGCCATCAGTAGCTGCTTCCCCTCCCACCACACTTCCCACCCCTGTCTCCTCAGTTCAAGACTCTGAAGGACAACCTGGCCCCTAAGCAAACACTGCAGGACTTGCCCAGGTCATTTGTCACGGTGCTTTTTATGGTCTCCTGTGCTTTGTGCCTCGTGCTGCAGCACAGCATCCCTCCTCCCCAGGATCTGCACCTCCACTTTGCATCTCCAGGGACAGTGGTCCTGCCGTGCTCGTGGCATGCCTACATTTGTCTTCAGGATTGACCCTTCAGTTATTATTAGACTCATGGTCACCTCCAGCACAGCCTGTCATGATGAATCAGAAATAGAATCTTCTCTGCATCATAGTTCTCCTTAAACCGAGCATCCCCTTCTACCTGCTGCAGTCATCTCCTCATTATAACTCCATTACCTTTAACAACAACCCCATTACCATCCATTATCTTTCTTATCATCTCCTTTACAAGGCTGTTATTTGCACCTCCTCCTTTACAGCCATCCCCTCTTCAATTACGATTCCATTATCTTTATTACCACCCCATTACAGTCATAATTATTCCCATTACAATTTTGAGAACTGCATCTCCATCCAGACAAGTCGGTGTCTCCATCGGCCCAGCTTCCCTTGCTCCGTGTTCCTCATTGCTTTCCTCCACCTTCCCTGCATTCCTAACTAGCCCCATACCAATGCTTGCATTCTAATTATTTTTCATTATTGTTTTATAGACTTTTGCTGTTATTGCTTCCTTTATCAGCCACCCTCATCTCCCTGAAGTATCGTAGCTGCAGTGGGTGCTGGGGTGGGAGCTGAGGCTCAGGTCAGTGGTGTTACACTGATCTGCAGCAGCCCTGAGCAGGTCATTACAGCCCATCCCTGTCCTCTGCAATGCCAGCACTTAATCTCCGTTGCAGCCCTAATTACTGATGTTATCTTTCTGTTATCCTTCAGCTCGTCTCCCCTGCAGCTTCCCAGGCATGGCCACTCCTGCAGCCAGTGGTGCTCCTGCACCTCCTGCAGCCAGTGGTGCTCCTGCACCTCCTGCCTGGGCAGAGGAGCATCCCTGACCCTGCCTGATTTTCCATCCCTGGCACTGGACAATGGCTCTAGGGATCTTTTGCCCGTTTAAATTAAAAGAATATCTGTGTGATATTAGCAAAAGTGGTTTTGTCACAAGGCTTCATAAATTCCCATGGTGCAACGCTAAGCATCACATCCCAGAGAGGTTGTGGAGTCCCTTTCCCTGGAGAAATTCAAAAGCCATTGGGACACATCCTGAGTAAGATGCTCCAGGTGGGGCTGCTTGAGCAGGGAGGCTGGGCTAGATGGCCCCAGCGGTCCCTTCCAGCCTGAGCCGTTCTGTGATCCTTTTGGTGTTGCTGTCACCCTGGTTTCAGCTGTGTGCCCGCCCCAAGAGCTGCCAGGCCTGCCTCTGCTCCATTCATGCTTCTTTCATCTTCCAGAAGCCACACTGGGGACTCAGGAGCAGCCCTTGGAAGCTTTTTCACCAGCACTAAGAGGCAGGAAAAGGCTCCCTGAGTGGCATAGAGTGGGTTGCACCCTTTAGGGTGCCACGGAGGAGCGGGGTGCTGATCCAGCAGAGGACAAGAGCCCTGGCTGCAGGGCCAGTGCCCACGCTCCTTGAGAGGAGGTTGAGAGATTGGAGTGGTTACAGAGAGAGTCACAAAACTTCTCAAGGATGGGGAAAGTGCCGGCTTTGGAGAGCTCAGTCTGCTGAGTTTATCACGAAGATTGAGAGGTGACTTCATGGCTTCCTATAAGAACTGTCAAGGCAGGGAAATACTAAAGGAGGTACTAAAGAGCCCTGTTCAGCGGGGAAGGGCAGCACAGGAGCGATGGCTGGACCGAGGCAGGCAAATTTGGATGACTGATGCAGCGTGAGGGGTTTAAGTGAGGACGAAGCCCTTCTCCGGTGGCTGCAGGAGAGGTGAGGTGGGTGCGAAATTCCTCAGGTCCCTGAGCCCTGTGGGCAGAGACGCTGGTAGCAGCTTGCAGGTAATTAACAGCTCTGGTGTAAGAGGGGATGTAGCTCATGTTGGAACGCCCCTGGGTTATTTCCCACAATCGATAAGCTTCATAAATAATGGATCCCTCAGGGGGAAAAGCTACCTTGCGCTTATCAGATTTTGTACTTGTTTGGCTTAGCAACGCTAAGAGGCAATACGACTCAGGGGGAAACAGAAGCTTTAATAACTGCAGGGGAGCGTAGGCACGGGCAGGGAGCTCAGGCTGGGTGAGCCCCGTGCCGTGCAGCTGCCCCACAGACAGCGCTGGGGAGCACTGGAATGGGAGAGCTGGCTCAAAACTGCTGAAGGGAGAGCGAGCTGCCATGCAGGGGCAGGTAACAGCTCCCAGCGCCACACCGTGTCCCCCCTGCAAAATCTGGGGGAAGTTTTCCTAATTCTGGCTTGGTTAAAGGCAGCCCAAGGGAGATGAAGCACTTAGCACCCCTTTCCTGTAAGGGCGCCCCTAACAGAGCTGGGCTTGCTGCAAACCCCGGGCAGCGCCCTCCACGAGGGACGCGGGCACTACTGCTCTGCCGCTCCCACTGGGATTCGGGAAGAGCATTTGAACACCCAGCCATGGCCTCTCCACGCTGCAGTGACAGCCTGGGAAAGGCTGGGTGTAACACAGGACAGCAGGAAATGGAAGCTCTTTTGGGATCAAGGGCAAATTTTGACTGAAAAATTGGGAAGCAGCATGAGGATGGGGACTGGCTCTTCTGGCTTTTGGGTTTAATCCATACCCACAATTTCCCTCTTAAAAAGCATAGACTGGGATTTCTGAGTGAGCAGATGGAGGAGCTGCTTCTCTATCGTGACCTGACACCTGCACTTTGGGTTTTATACTGAATAAAAGGAGGAAGGAGCTGGCAGGAAGCAGACAGCGTGGTGGAAAAACAACTTTGGGATTAAAATAACACCCTCAGTAAGATCTGGCTAGCAGGTTTGAGCTGCCCAGGCTGCTCACTGCACAGCTGGAGCCTGATCATCTGGGAGGTTTTATACATTAAAAGGAAACACAGGTTTCCTTGTTGTAAAACACAGCTATGATGGGCAATAGAGAGCAGAGGCTCTTTCAAGCTCCAACGAGTTGGAAATTTATGGCGAGGTCAGTAAACAATTCTGGGGTTGAGGTGTGGTCGCCCCATCTTCCCCAGAGCCCCTTATGAGGGGCTGATCCTTAGCCCACATTCCCTAAGAGCAGAGTGCAGACGATCCATCACCCCCTGGAGCAGGCAGGGAAGGTTTTGCAGCATCCTCTGCAATCCCAGGCGGCAGCCGGGGGCTGCGCGCAGGAGCAGGAGCGGCACGGGCTGCGGAGGGAGCGCCCGGGGAGGCTCTCGCTGCAGCTCCATCACAGGAGCGATGCACCAGCTGAGGGGTAATTTACTGTCCCCAGACACGGCTTCACTCCCTGCAACGAGACGAAAACAAGCGCGGCCCCCGCGCCGGTGCCACCGGCCTGGGGACATCTCTGACTCGGCAGGAGCTGCTGCTCTTCCCGTGCAAAGCATCAGCCCCAGGGGCTTTGTGACAAGTGGTTTCTACATGTGCCTGGCCTAAGAATGCCCCTGTACAGCTCTAACTGTAAGAGTAAATTAATATTTGCTCAGTGGGGGCTGGGTGTGCCCCCTTCTGCCCCTGGAGGAGTGTTTTTGGAGGTGGGATGGATGCTCACTGGTCCCCACTGCTGGAAAGCTTTGCTCTGGAGCCTGGCTGCTGGACCATGCAGCTGCTTCATGGTTTAAATTTCACCTTTTGTGGGGCTGGCACCATCTTCTGATCTAATTTTGCTCCAGCCTGCAAGGTTAGCCTGGCTCACTCCGAGGAGCTCTGCCCTGGGCCCAGCGTTGCTTTGCAGGGACTGGAAGGGGCCAGCACAGCCCCATCTCCATCACCATTCCTCAAAAAAATCCCATGCTGATGTGGCTGAGGCTTGTTAAAGCTTTCCAGCCCCCATCAAGGCTGCTCTGGGAGCTGGAGCCCAGATGGTCTGAACAGATTACTGCAGCCTCCTGGGCTATCCATCCCAGGCACTTTGGCAGGCCTGAATTTCCTCCAAATGACAAAATGACAAAAATAAATAAAATCTCTCAGCATTAAATACTGGGAAGCCCATGAAAAAGCTGTGTACACAATGAAAACAAATATATGGTTAAATAACCTCTCTAACAGTATTTCTATAAAATGCCTCTCTAAATAATGGCAAGTGAAAGGCTCTCCGTCCTGATTAACCTCAGCTGGGGAAGATTGTCTGTATCAAATCACTGCTGTCAGCTGATTAAAAATGAATTAAACTGAATGGAAAACAAGTCCCAAAACATCCCTTCTCCCTTCCAATTCAGGGGCAAAATAAAAGTAGCAGGAAACCCCCAAGACTCCGGGGCAAGCACAGCACTGGGTCAGCCCAGCCTGAGGATGAAGCAGGTGCCAGGGACCTGGGATGGGGTGAGACAGGAAGCCTGACCATGATCCCTCCATGGAGAGGTTGCAGGACCAGGTGTAAGAGTCATAAGGGATAAAGGAGGTGCTGGTACAGATTAATTAAAACAACCCAAGTGAGCCTTCCAGTCCTTCGCCTCTTGAACAGAGCCCTTTTATTTTTTTTAAAGATTTGAGTCGGCTAAAGTGACTTTTTTAACATTTCTCTCTTATTTTTAGCTAGCCCAGCAGACCCTTGGGGTCAACAGATCCAAAGGAAAACCCAAAGTCCCAAACCTCGAGTGTCAGCCAGATAAAACCATCCTGACAAGAGCTTGCTCCAGTACTGAAAGCCAACAGGAGATGAACTTTCATGCAGCAAAATCCCATTCCAGTGTGTTTCCAAAGAAAACATCCCCAGCAGCATCACTGAGAGGGAAACAGTGAGCAAACTCTGTGTTTGCTACCCTGGACCAACACCCTCTTTCCCTATTTTCCCCAGGAAAATACTCTGAATAACAGAAAGACCTCAAATGTTTCTTCTCCCACTTATTTTTTGGTTGTTCCCATTTTCTCAATTATTCTCTTAATAATTGCATAGGAATTGTTGTGTCCTATCAACAGCCAGCTGGTGCTCCAAGGTCCTCCCTGTCTTGGGATTGGACAAGAGGCATCCTAGGCTGGAGCATGTTATGAAGGACTGCCTAGTTACTGACTCTAAGAGGAGTGTATCACACAGATTATTTTATTCCTTGGCTTTCCCTGTGTGCCTTTGATATAAAAAAGAGGAAGAATTGACAACCAATGGGACCTGCCATCCTGACACTTTAATGGCAGCCTATTTTGAGACACCAGAACTGCAACTCAGTGGTTCTAGAAGTTGTAAAAACTGTTGTAAAAACCTCTCTTTGTCCAAGTGGTTGTAAAACTTGTCTCCAATGATAAGAGAGCACCACTGCTGCCAGGTGCCTTGGGGCATGGGTGGCCCTGCAGGGTCCTGTCCCTAGAAATAGGCAATTGTCCCTGATCCCCACCAGCATCTGACCCTGTGGGATATGATAGCTGTGGGGGAGAGCAAAGAATCATCGAGGTGGGGTTTTTTCCCACCCCCAGACAAGCTGTAAAAAGTGTATTGAATCCCCTAGCTAGTGGCAGGGAGAGAGGGGAGTAAGCCAAGAGCAAAGCTGGGCATGGAGAAGCTGTGGCAGGAGAGATTTCTCCTCCACCAGATGTCAAAAATGCCTCTATGCCTGAGGGAGATTTTCTGCTTTTTCACTCTGCCCCTCTCTAGCTTTCCAACACCGGGATATGCCTGCATTTTCTCCACCCTAAAACCAGCAGAAGCCCCATGATGAGTGTTAATAGGAGCAGCCTGCACGCTGTGCATGCATGCACACACATTTTGGAGCATCTTTTCAGGCTGCCAGGTGATGCCATCTGTCCTGCAGCCTCCAGGGGCCCGTTAAGGGTAGGCAGCGTGGAGGGGCAGGGTTGGTGCCTGGAATTAGCTCCGAGGTGCCTCTCACTCTGTTTCAAACAGCTCCTGCCACTGGGGCCATAAAATGGATGTCTGAGCAGATAGCTGGGAAGATTGGAAGCTGTATAGAGCAACTCAGTGCTGGGGGTGGGGGCTGAGTTGCATTTGGGACATGCTGGGGTTTGATTGTATTTCTTTGCCCTCCAGAGGTGCTGAGTGGCCCAGCACGATGAGCACCTCCCCACCCCAGCACTCCCCGCCCCTCAGCTCCCTGCTAGTTCTCTCATTCTGCTTCTTATTTATCCACCTGGCTTTTCTTTCGGGTCCCCCACCCCCTGCACATTTATCCAGCCCTCCAGCCACTCACTGCTTGATTCACTGTCCCTCCTGCCCAGCCTCTACCTCGTGCTCCTGGTTAGAGCCTTGCCTATTTATATTCTTAACCTTTGCCTCCCGTTCCTCTGGCTCTTTAATCCACACATCAATCTTGTGGATGGCCTCCATCACACATTACCTGTGAGCTAATGCTGCCTCATCTCTCTGCCCTCTCTCCTAAGCCACCCTCAGCTCTACCTCCCCCACACAGCAAGAAGAGGTGGAGGAAGACCTTTTGGCAAAGGAGCATCGGGTGCAGGAGCTCAGCATCCCACACTGTGGATGCATCCCCTCCCTGATGCACTTTTTGCCTGATTTTGGGGGGTTAGGCTTTGCCCTGTGCATAGGCATCAAGAAACCTGCAGCTGAAAACACCCAACCTCCTGCACCCTTTCCCCCGGGGATGGAAAGGATGCCTCACCCTGCCGGGGCCAGCGTGTCTGGGGACAGAGCTCTCGTTTCAGAGGTGTTCTGAGGTCGGTGCCTGGGCCAGCCCTCCCAAGCTCCCCGGCAGCTGCAGTTCAAGCCCGGAGGATCAGCAGCTGGCCATCCTCGATGCATTGTCCCCTTGCTACGCCCTGCTGGCTGCTTCGGCACCACAGCTCCGTGCCTTTCCTTGCCCTCCCTATTCCCATTCCCCCACTGCATCCCACAAAGCTGCCTCACTGAGTCCAGCCACTATTTTTTTCTGCCTTTCTCCTTCCCCAAATGGTGGGAATTTTCCTCTTGCTGATTCACGCCTCTGTCACGTCACTTTTTTTTTTTTTTAGCGCTGACGCTGGCTGTGCTCACCCCAGGGAAAGGCTAAAACCCCGAGCTGCTGCTTTGGGGACTGGCCCTCTGCCAGCCACGTGCTGCCAACTCAGCCAAACCCTGCATCTGTGCTGAGCAAACCCAAACCTCTCCCGCTCTTGGGGTCAAATAAGGGAAATTTCAGGGGTTCATTTTCTGCCTACCTCCTTAATCCCAACCCTGGGCTCCCAACTGGGTACAGCACATCTCCAGCTTCCCTTTTTTTTTTAGTATAAAAATCCTCTGCCTCTTCCCGTGGGACCA
The DNA here is from genome assembly GCA_013401135.1 of Cettia cetti. NCBI lineage: Eukaryota > Metazoa > Chordata > Aves > Passeriformes > Sylviidae > Cettia > Cettia cetti. The sequence goes on from VZUI01027543.1 coordinate 29,489, forward strand.
GCAGAGAGGCATAAAAAGGCAGAGGGGTCCACAGACATCACCTGCATCCCTTCCCAATGGGATGGAGCCATTTGCAACCCTGGAAGCTTCTGGGGAAGGGGAGCATCCAGAACCTCCTGCAGGCACCTTTTGGGGGTGGATTGGGTTTGTACCTCTGGATTGGGTTTGTGCCTCTGCTAATTCCTCCTGGAAATCATAATTGTGGGAATTTCACCCTTCCCTCTGTTTCTTCTCAGCTCCCTCCACATTCTGCCCTGATGGATCCATCTCTTACAGAGGCATCTCCACCACCAGGAGCAGCATCTCATACCGTGACAAGCACTTTCAATGGGCTTTCCAATTAATTAATTTTCTATGCTGAGAGCTGTCTTTTACTTTTTGCTGCTGAAAAGGCTGGGGAAGCATCCTCCTGCTCAAGCCACTGCCTTCCCAAAGCGATCCCAGCATCCCTGCCCTGCCTGCACACTTTACCTCGGATGGGAAAACCCCACTGAGCGCTTTTGGGGCCACCACAGCTCTGTGTCTCCCGTGGCCCTCCCAGGGGACATCTCCTCTCCCTCCCATCGCCCTGATGAGTCCAGAGAACAATTAGCGAGTCACAAGCCCCACAGTCACCAAGTCGGAGCGGCTTCAGCTGCGGCTGCTCTGCCGCGGTGCAAATTACAGGGAAATGGGGATTTTGGCATTCAGCTGCACCACCGTCATTAGGGCTAATGGCGAGGTGCCCCGAACTGGGATGAGGCTGCGGGGTGCAGGGAGGACGGCCGGGGAATGAAAATCCAGTCATTAACAGCTAATTGCCAAGTAACGAGGGGCGATGAACTGCTGCCTGTGCTGGGGGTGGGCTTGGGACACCGTGGGACACTTTTCATATCAAATACACCACAAATACGTAGTAAATGAAAGACTCTGGGTTGTTCCCCCCATCTTTGCATTAAATAATTTATTTCCAAGTGACCATGAGGGGGGAAAAGGGAAAGGAGAAGAAAGGATGAAGCTTCCTGTGGATGATGGTGAGGGCAGGCTGGTCCCCACCAGTGTCACAAGTTTGCAGTGCCAGTGCCAAGCTGAGCCCGGGGCTGGGGCAGCTGCAGCTGCTTTCCCCTCTGCAAAGCCCTGGGGAGCTGCAGCAAGGCAAGGAGCTCCCTTTCCCTGGCCACATCACTGGGGTGCCACCCAGTGAGCCCTCAGGATGGAGTCCAGGCCAGCAATCAACTGCATTGCTGCCTCTCTCCTTTGGAGTAAGTCCTTCTATCAGGGTCAGGTGGCAGGGAATGTGTTTCTGTAGCTGTCTGCAGGATTCAGGAGGAAATGCCCCCAAACCCCTGATTTTTCTCCCCAATTTAATTTTTAACCTAATAAGGGTGACTGGTGGTCCCTGCTGAGCTGTGGGTTATAGTCTAGAGCATCCCAAAAGCTCCCAGCTTGGATGCAGGACTGGTCCCTGCATGGCTGGCAGGCTCTGGGCACAGCCACAGCAGCAGCTTAGTGGGATTGGAGAGAGGATTAGACACCAAAGGGGACAACAAGAGAGGATAAAAGCTTAGGGGGAATAAAAGACCCTGGCACATGGGGATGAGAGGCAAATGCTAATTGCCTGGGGCTGGGAAGGCAGGTTCCCTCTGGGAGGGTGATTTATGGCTCTGGGCAGGATGCTGCTGGGCCTGGGTGCACAGACCCACTGATGTGCCTGTGCCAGTGCCTTTCCCTAGAAAAAAAGCTGAGATCTTCCCCCAGTTGGGGTAGAGAGGTGCACATTCGTGGGCAAAAAGTACTTGAAAGGGAAAATAATTTTGAAGAAAGCATCCCCAGCTTGGGGTCAATTTGTACTCCAGAGATTTAAGTCTGCTGGAGTCCTGTTTAGTGTGACCCCAGTGTTGGCACTGAACAGGTAAATGATGAAGCCTGCTGTTTTCTGTGCTGTGGCATTCCCCAAATACACTTATTTTAGGAGCAAGAGAGCTCACGCTGGGCTGAAACCCAGCAGCTCCTCTGGGCCAGCTCTGCAGGTGCCCCACGTGCCCCCCATCCTCCCTGGCACAGGCAGGAGCAGTGCAGGCTCTAGCAGAGGGATGTGCTGCCTGCCCCAGCCCCATCCAGCCCCAGGAGCCCTCCTGGGCTCCCTGCTGCCTTTTCCAGCTGGGGGAGGATTGTCCTGTTGGCTGGCTGTGCCAAATTCCAACGAGAGCTCTGCCTGCACCAGGCTCTGTGGCACCCAGGCTCCTGCAGGCTTGGAAATAAAGCTACCAGTGCCAAGCCACTGCACCTGGTGGCCTCATGCCAGGCCGTGGCTGCAGATCAGGGCCAGGCTGGCAGGAGCTGTGTGTGCCACAGCCCAGGAGGGATGTGTGTGCCAGCACTGCCTGCCTGTGCTTTGGGGGTGCCTTCTGTCCTGCTGGGGTGTGGCTGGGATCCCTCCCCAGCACGGGGATACCTGGGGGGCCACTCAGGGCTGGATGGGTTCAGATCAGCCCTGCGGGGGGAGAAGAGTGGGGCTGCTCTGGAGTGGCCCCTGGCATGGTGGTGGCACCATCCTCATCAATCCTGCTGGCTGTGGGAGAGGAGCACATGGCTGGGGCAGGGCCAGGGCTGCTAAATGCAGGGATCCTCCTCCAGGGGCTGCAGACTGGGCTCCTGAACCCCCCCAGGCAGCCCGGGAGCTGGGGAGGGGGGAGCTCCCCGTGGCACACAGATGCACACATCCCTCCTGCAGCTGTGTGGAGACCCAGGACAATGCTCCATTCTTCCCCGTGGCACCAGCAGCTCCAGCCCTGCTTTCCCTGGCCCTGGGCAGAGGAGGAGTGGCTCTGCCCAGCTGGATGGAGCCATGCACCTTCCCAGTCCCCAGGGACGGCCGTGGGGATGCTGGTGGTGCTGCTTGTGCAGGACCCACGTGTGCCATGTCCCAGGGCTGTTAGAAATCCTCTTTTCCCAGCTGCACCTTGCTCTGCCCTCACGGGATCCCTGGTGAGGGTTTCTCCTGCAGTGACAATGGGATGTCAATGGGATGTGCAAGGGCTGGGCTGAAAGGCAGCTCCACCCCTGCCCAGGGGGAACGTGGACTGAGGCTGTGCCACGGATGAGTGAGAGATTGCCTGGGGTTTAACAGCTTCTTTAAGACCAGCTGTAAAGCCCAGCCCTTGCTCTTTAGAGTCGTTAAATGTCCCCTGGTTCATTCTGCAAAGGGTAGGCACATTAACCTGCCGGCCTGGCTGCCCTCTGTTAACCACATCCTCATCGCATGAACTCCCCTGACATTTGAGACTGCTCTTTTTTTCCAAACCCACTGCCTGCCTTCATTCCCAACCCAACATTTGGAGGCTGGGCATTTGCTTCTTGCCATTCCTGAGGATCTTATGGCATAAATGATACTATGGAGGAAGAAGAAAAAGGAACAAGAACACCTCCACCACAAAGAGATTAATTTTTGCTTGAATAAATACACTAAAACTGCAGGGAGAAGCCTTCCCTTGGGAGTGAGGGGCAGGGCAGAGCATCACCCCTGCCAGGGCTCACACTGCCTGTTCTGCCTTCAGCACCTCCCCTGCCAGCTCCCATTTCTATGGAAACCTGCCCTCCTCACTCTTGCCCCTGCCTGCACTCTTGCTAATTTAAGAAAACCAACTTTCTGCTCTCTGAGGAGTTGCCTGGGTGGAGACATGCCACTAGGGCAGGCAGTGATGTCCCCCTGCCCACCAGTGCCCGGCAGCCCCTGTCCACCACGAACAGGGGCCCTGCAAAGCTCAGGGTGGGTGCACACCCCTGTTCCTGCTCTCCTGAGCAGGGAAAGGCAGGACACCTCCTTATCTCAACACTTTTCATCTGCTCTGGGTCCCTTCCAGGGCTGTCTCTCCTCTCACAACCCTCCTTATCTGTTCTCCCCCCAGCCCTCTCCCCAGCTTTGTTTGCATCAGTGGAACACTTGTCCAGGTCAAACACGGTTTCCTGATAAACACATTTCCATTGATTGCTGGAAAGAAAAACTCCTCTGGAGCAGCACATTCTTTGCTCTGGGAATCAATAACCTCCAAACCTCTCCTACCCCCACAGCAGCCCTCCACCTGCATGAGGAGGATGTGCTTTGGGGATCCCCTCAGAGCAGAGGCAGGGCTGGGTGTAGGAGGTGACATCTGGAGGAGATCTGTGATCTGAGGAACCTCTAAATCGCCCTGGCCTCTTCCATGGAGCACAGCCCCCTTCCAGCTGCTGCCCCAGCACATCAGCCCCTGCACAGACACAGAAGCATTGCATCCTGCTTCTCCTGCCTGGCCTGGCCGAGCATTCCCATTTCAGGCTGCAAATCAAGGCCCTGCCTGAGCCCTGGAAGGGGGAGCAGCTGAGGTGCAGCCGTGCTGTGCTGCCCGGGGTCCCACAGGCTGTTAATGCACTGGTGATGGGGCAGCTCCTGTGCTGCTGCAGCCAGGGATTTAGCTGTAGAGCCACAATCGATGAAGAGGAGTTTAAAGGGATTAGACATTTTGCCAGTGCCGCAAATGTGACGCTCCCCGTTGTGGTCTCCCCTCCTGAAATGCATCAGGACTTCCTGAATGAGGTGTGTGACCTGTGCTGAGACCCCTTGGGTACCTACAGGGTTCACTCAAGAGGCTTTTTTTAGCTCAAAAATGCTGAACAACACAGAATTTACTGTGCAGAAGGGTGCTCTGCCCACCTGTGCAGCCGGGGGTTCATCTCCTCTGAGGCAAAACACACAGAGGGTGTTGCTGGGAAGCATCCCAGCCCATTTAGTAAGCCTGACCATTTAATGCAGGGAGGAAACAAATTCAATTATAATAATGAATAATTAATGAGGCATAATTAACAAAGACATAAAAATTATAAATAATAATCTGGGCTAGGAAGAAACAAACCCAAGTGCTCCTTTGGGCCCATACAAACTACCAGAGGGCTGACCCAAGGGAACCAGCAAAGCATGTGTGATGGAGCATAAGGAGCTGTAATGAATTCAGAGTTTCCACCAGGCTTTAATAAAGTCCTTCTGCAGAGGCTATTAAGGGAACTAAGATGAGAGGTGAAAGTTTGTTATGGATTAGAAACTGTCTAGGAGACAGAGGAAAAGACAAGAGAGCTAAGAAGTGATGCAGACACACGATGAGCTGGGGAGCCTGGGACGTCTCCCCTGGGGCACCTGCCCTGGAGAGGGGCCTGGCCCTGCTGGGGCTGCAGGAGGATGATCCCTGCCCCTTCTCAGCAGCTGCCTTGGTTTGACAGCAGGAGCTAAAGCTCATTCATTGCCTGTGTGGGCCTTCATTCAGAAGGAAGGCTGCCTTCACTGCTGATGCCATCTCCCTCCCGCAGCATCCGGCCTGCACATCACCAGCACAGCCCTCACCCCCCAGAAGGCTGGCCTGACCCAGCCCAGCCTCCCTGGTGCTGCCAGGCACCCTGCTGCAGTCAGAGCCCGAGGGCCCAGTGGATTTGCACCCAGCTCCACCCTGATTTTCAACCAGCAATGGCTGGGGGGGTGTTGGGGACACTTCTGCCTCTCCTTGGGGCATCGGCTTTGTGTCTGTCCCTGTCTGAGAGGGCTGGGATTGCCTTTCCCAAAGGCAAAGCAAGCCTCTGGGGTATCCAAAAACTGAGGGTGGGGGGTGGAATTACAGCCCCCAGCCCCCCAGCCCACTCAGCCTCACGCCTCCGAGCCCCCAGTGTGAGAGCTGCAGCCACCCGGTGCTTCCCAAAGCCTGCCCTGCTGGATGGATTTCTTAAATTGGATTGTGACAAACATTTAATACCTAATAGAGCTCACACCAGCACAGTTAATTAAGAAGGTGACTAATCCAATTCACTCGTGGGAGAGCAGAGAGTGAGGAGAGGGAGAGAGGGAGGGAAGGGAGGGAGGCAGGGAGCCTGCGTTAGTGTGGGGAGGGAGCAGGAGAAAATCAGCTTCTATCACCTGTCATTTCATTTGGTGTGTGCACACTCCTTCCCTCTTGCAAACTCTGGGGCTGCTGAGCAGAAGCTGAGCTGCCCCAGGCCCTGGGTGAGCCTCACTGGGGCACCAGAGCAGGGGAGGCTCTGAGAAATCCCTGGCAGCCGGGGAGGCTCCCTGTGCCTCGGCCACAGAGGTGCCCATAGCCCCGATCTTTGTTTTAGCACATCCCCCGGGAGCGTTTCGAGCTCTGAAGGGGAGGCTGGGGCGCTGCAGAGCCTCCCCCGCTCCTCGCGTGGGACCGGGCCCAGGCACGTCGGGCTGGCAGAGCCAGCTGTGGCAACATCTGTATGCCACTCACACCCCGCGCCCCCGGAGTTGATAAATAAAACAAGTGGAGTTATTTTGGCCCCGGGGACAGCGCTGTCTCCCGGAGCACAGAGCGGCTCTTTCTCTGCCCTCTGCGCAGCCCGAGTTCATTGTTATTCCCCAGTGGAGAACAGGAGGCGGATTGAGCCGCGGCCCCCATCTGCGGAGGGCAGCCGGAGAGAGCCTCTCCTCACATCCGCGCCCAGCGGCATCAATAGCGCCTTTGAGGGCAGCCCCGGGGAGACAGAGGCTGGCAGCGAGCGAGAGCGAGCGGGAGGAGGCAGAGGGCTGGGGGACCGAGCCAGGGGAGGAGGGCGAGCAGGATGGGCCGGAGAGGAGGACACGGGGAGAAAACACGAATGAAGCAGCTCCTTCCGAGCCGTGTTTGCTACAGGGAGCGAGGCGGCTGGAGGAGTTCAGGATGCGGGCAGCGGTGCCACGAGCTCGGGTATCGGGGATGCTGGAGCATCGCCCGCTCCGGCCCGGCCATCGCCGCCGCCGGCCGAGGGGAGCCCCGCGCCTTCATCAGCCTCCCGCCGCAATTAGGCCTCATTAAGCAAGGCTGGCGAAAGGGGAGGCTGCCTTAAGAACGCGACAAGCAGATGGGTTAAAACCGGAGAGGGAAAGAGTAAAACCCGAAAGAGCCCGAAGGGAAACCCAGCAAGCTCTGCCCGGGAGCGCTGCCAGCGGCTCCGCGGGCAGCACCGGGAGCGCCCGCCGGGATGCCGCGGCTGTCCTGGGGTGCAGGGGGTGTCAGGCAGGTGTGGGGAGCAGGCAACGACAGCATCGAGTAATTAATGAGGAATTAATTACCAGCTCATCCCTCCTGCGGCCAGAAAAGCCCCCAGGGTGCTCCCAGCATCCTCCCCCTTGCAGGAAATAATTACCGAAGTTAAAATTATTTACTAAATGAGGCAATTCTCGGCGTGCTATCTCGGAGCCGTTTGCCTGGTTTACATTGTTACTAGTGCTACATAATAAATTAACTGTGTAATTAAAGACAAGTTTAATGCTGATGCTTTGCAGAGGGATTTTCTTTTTAAGTCTCTCTTCAAGGAGAAGCAACGCGCGTTAGGTGAGGGCTGCGGCCGCGGGCAGGGACGGGCAGAGCCAGGCAGGAGCAGGCAGGACACTGATCCCCCCGGACACGTGTCCCTGGCTCCCCCAAGGGACAGCAACCAGATCGAATCAAATCAATCTGCATTTTAATTAGCAGCCACACTCTCTCTGCAGGGACGCTGAGCCGTCTGCAGTGGGAGCAGCCAAAATCGCCTCGGGTGGAGCTCGCTGCTTGTCCCTGGGTTGTCCAGCAGGGACACGGATGTGCTCCATCCACAGGACCTGTTCCTCACTGCGCTGACCAACCGAGCCAGGCTGCAAAACCCCACGGGGATTAGAGGACTCATCCACAAAAAAAAAAAAACAAAACAAAACAAAAAACCCCACTATGCCCCCCCTAAAAACACAAACAAATAAACAAAAACCCCCTAAACCCCAAAAAACCCCAC
>VZUI01027559.1:0-15204 GCA_013401135.1 Cettia cetti
CTTCCTTCCTTCCTTCCTTCCTTCCTTCCTTCCTTCCTTCCTTCCTTCCTTCCGCCTTTCTGCCGTCCCTCCTTTCCTTCCTGGTCCTCTTTCATTCTCCTATTCTTTCTGCCTTTTTTTTTTTCCTCCTCCCCTTCTAATTTTGTTTTGTAGGTAGTTGGAGATCTGTTTTATTTTAAAACAATGAAGAAGGCAGAATCCCCTGAGGTAAATTCATTGAGTACTGGGAGGTCTTGGTAACACAATTGAACTGGCACCAAATCAATAAAAACAGAACAGAAGAAAAAACAATAATTAAAACATTCTGTCAAAAAAATGGAGCAGTAATTAAAAGATGCAAACTATTGTTTTGCTACACTAATTACATTTTAATTTTCAATAGCTTGCTGAATAGTATAAAAGCCCATGCCTATAAAATGTCCCAGTGACAGTGCTCTTTCTGCAACTAGCGTGATAACAGTGTTTATGTGCTGTAACAGAGTGGTATGTGCTTTCAACTCTGTGTGGGTGAAGTTAGCTTCCTTGTAAGATAGCATGACAACAAAGTTTCAATTTTTATGGGTTTTTTTCTGCTGTGGAAAATTATTACTCAACACACACACACACAAACTCACACACACACACGCAGCCGTGCGCGCACATCCACACGCACACAAAACAGGGCTCGTTCCAAGGGAGATGCTGCTCAGGGCACTTCCATCGACCTCAGTGGGAATTCTGTGTGTGGCGCAACAGCGGGCTGTTGGCCTGCGTGAATACTGTACTTAGGTTTAGACCATGTTGTTTCCTTCACATGTTATTGAAGGATGGAGAGGAAAACAAATTGAATTTTCCTATTAATATACACCATTTGCAAACTTAACACATGCAACTTTTTAGGCAGGGTCCTGAGGACTTTTCTCACAGAACAGCCCTTATAGATTTCACTGGTAGATACCCATACATAAAAGAAACATAATAAAGCCCATATTCTGTACAGTTATGAATCATAGTAGTCCTGACAAAAATTACGTAATTCATTTAGCTGCTTTTGAGAAGAGTTTGCTTTTGAGAAAATTCCATAGGCAGATTTACAAAACACTCCATATCAAGCATACGGGTAAGGGAGTTTGTTGTTATTGTTGTTTGCAGCAGCTCAACATAAAGTCGAGTCATCCAGATGACTCCTGGCAAAATCTGGATCCATTAGCTACAATCTGTTTCTCCACAGCTGGAGTTTACACACTCTGCCTTTCATATCATCTCATTTGAATGATAGACTTCTTCCAGAAACAACATCCCATGTGTTTAGGCATGCCCCAAAAACAATAGATCCCTTCCATCAAAGTGAGAGCGGTGGGGAAATAATTTCTCAGTAACTAATCCCTGGATTTCAGATGTATGAAATCAATGAAATGCCTCAGTCTATGAAAATGATCGGCACTGACAAACAACATTTCACACAGCTGCATAATGTTTTCTACATTACCAATTTAATTTGAAATTATTTCAAAATAATGCAAGTATAATATTTTATAATAAGAAAAATAAAGACTGCATCAACTGATGGAATAAAAACAAAATCCTTCATACCACTGCAGCCAGAAGGTAATACAAATACAGAGGGCAAAATATTTTAAAGAGAAAACACTGAGCAAACAGTATCTAGTTTTCACCAGTTTACAATTCCTTTCATATCCTCCTAAATTAACTTATCAGTTATATGTATTCATTTCCATTCAACTGATAAGGATTAACAAGGTATAAAGCATCAGCCTCCTGTCTGGAAATACATAAAAATTAAGTTCAAAGGAGAAGCAAGGGTAACAACATTACCAAAGCCAGAGTCAATTACAATGCACACAAAATCTATATGTTTTTTCTAGGGAGTGGTAAGGTGATATTGATCACACCAACAGCATTGGTACCTTTTGAAGATGGAAGCTAACCAGAAGATTGGGACAGCTAACTGCTCTCAATAGTATCATTTATGTTGAGCGGAAAACTGCAATTACATATTTTCACACACCAAAGTTGCAAAACCAAAACAGATACAAAGCCTAGAGCAAAATCTATGAAAAAATTAAAATTATGATCATTTACTCTGAAAAAACTAGTCCCTTATCTTCTGGGAACAACCCAAATTGAAGGGGTTTTTATGATGATGCAAGAATAAATTGCTTCAATAATTATTTCATGGACACAGAGTATTCCCCAAATCCCTATTATTATAATGCTAGTGAAATGTCCCGATTTACTGAAATTAAACAAAGACAGATATTTATTTAGAAGGCCTGTAACTCCTACAACCAGTAAATGTATTTCATCACTGTGATTGCAAAAACAAGTACCTACCAGAGAAATGCAGTTCACAACAACACAGAACTGAATGGAAATAGAAATGTTGTTAATGTTACACTAAAGCTCATGGCAGAAGAATTCGACTGAAGGAAAAATAAACCAAAATAACTGCCTGAGGCTGAGCCATGGATGATTCTCAGTGGCTAGTGAGCTGGGCAGACCCCGTGCAGTAGCATTATCACCAGAACAGCTGCCAGGGCACAAGTAGGTGCTGACCAGCTCAGGAGGGGAAGGTGGGATTGGTGTGGCACTCTAGCAGTGGGACTGTGGGCCCTGGGTCACAGCAAGGGAGAAAGCAAGGATGGTTTTATGGCCCTTGGGAGGATGCAAAAGACTCAGAATGCCAGAGTCATGTCACCTCCTCTGCACCATCAGGATGGAGCCACCAGCATATCCTGCAAGTATTTTGCCTCTTTCACCGTAGCAGTCTCTGGAAATGTCTGACTGTTGTAGATACAGCCTTTTTTCTTTGTTTACCATATACACCTGTTCTAGGGGAGAATGTTGCAGCTGCACCAAATTTGCAATTCTCTTACCACTCCAGTGTGCTGGGGTTGTTGCAGGACAGAAGGGGAAAGAAGATATTTCCTCACAGCAGATAGAGTATATGTGGTCAACTTTATGTGGATAAGAGTGGAAATCATGCAATGATTTGTACTTGTGGTAAAATGCTCACACTCCCAAGTCCCACTGTCTGTTCTGGATAGGTCACTGGATCTACCCTTTCATGAATCCTTGGATACTCATTTCACTTCCTGAAAAGACAGGATCAAAAGCACAAATGCGTATTTACGTATTGCTCCTGCACCTGATTTTTTTTGAGTATACAAAGGCTGTGGTTTCACAGCTTGGCAGAATAGGGATATAACCATTATAACTTGGCAGGCGCCCTGGAGGTAGAGACAGGCTGCTCTGTAGCTGAAACCTGGCCCCAACCAGATTAACTTCTCTATATTACCATGTGTCAGGTGTTGTCCTCTCACCTGGGATGGGAATGTCACTGGCAGCAGGAGAGGACAGATATGCTGAGGAGCCAAGGTAGGGTCATTCTCATGTTATGTGCAAGTGAGCTGCTTGTTGTGTGGTCAGTGGTCCATGTGTTTTAAAATTAGGTTTCTTTCAGATCCTCTGAGTGACTTTTTGAGTTGGAGATGATGATGTGATATAACCACAAACAGCTACTCACAGTGTGTTTTGGATTGTATTTCCTCCTGTTGCAGATCTTTCTGTTAAAGGAGATGATCAAGGCAATTTTAAATACATTAATAAACTCAGTCATTATTACACCTTGGAAGCACAGTAATCATAGCCCCCTGCCCTCATTTGAATAGTTGTCTAATGCTAAAGCCATGAGTTGGGTTTTATACAGTTAGCACACAAATCTGTCAGTTCTGTGCTAACTGTAACAAATACTGCCTGATGGAATCAGCCTCTCCCTATTGGAAATCCAACATTTTGAATGGACAGCACATAACTAATAAGGGTAGGTGCAAAGGCTAAAAAGTAGCCTTGTACAATAGTACAATATCCCTACTATCACAATAGGGAGTAAAATAGAGGTAGATTTTTAATTGGAGTCATTTATTGGACTCAGGTCTGAATAATGTTGTTATATTTTATTACTTTAGTATTCTGTTAATGTTAAGTTCTATTAAGATTGATTTCTGTTAAATTTAAGTGTGGTTCAGTTGAAGTATTTCTTAGATTAAATTATATTGTTTTAAGTTCTGTAAAGATTAGACCCTGTTAAGTTTAGGTTACTTTTAAGTTTTGTTAAATTCATTTTTATAAAGTTTAAGTAATATTAGTCTATATCCTATTAATTAAAAGTTCTATTATATGTAAGTTTTATTAAGTTAATACAATTTAAGATCCTTTTGCCAAAATTTATTCATATCTAGTTTAAGTATTGTTTAATTTAAAAATTATCCTAGGTTTCGTTAAAATAGGCTTCTCTAACTTGCAAAGTTTAGTTATTTTTTCTTAGAAATAAGACAGCTTCAACTGAAACAGCTGTGATGAAACATTGACTGATTTCTCTGTGAAAAGGTGCTCAAGAAAGGACTAGAATTTCCACACATTTTTAGTACCTTCCCTAAACCTACCTACCTTTTCATAATTTCTCACTTTTACCACACAGTCCTGTGGCAACTCAGGAGGCCTTCTTTAAAAAAAAAGGCAGTGTAGCATGTGTAGGGTTACACTACACTGCACATTTATTTTCCCATAGAGCCCGGAGGACTAATGAAATCCTCTCTTCAGTCTTCTGGTAGAATTATCATATATCTCTATAGCAGATATAAGTCTGTAGTCAGCAAAATGATTTCTTGAAACACTTTCTGAAATGCTGCATGCTTCAGGTAGAGGCCTGCAGAGAAAGAGCTGTCTCCCAAGATCCTTGCAATCCTAGCAAACAGCCCATTCCTAGGAAAACTAAAAACCTCACACGCCTTGCCCCTCTGGTGAGGAAGAAATCCCTCTCTACCTCCAAACAGTGAGAGACATCAACCAACCTGCTCTCCCAGTTACTACCAGCAGCAAGTCATTGATGCTGCAGTAAAGAATAGGCTTCTCTTTCCTCATGTCTAAGCTCCAAAATACATCTAATCTTTACAATGAGAAAAGCATTTTTATCCTCACCCTGTAGCTTGTAAACTCTGAAGTCTGAAGTCTGATTTGAGCATCATTATCAATGCAGAATCAGATGTTGAGACTGTCCCTGATATTTTTCATCCCTCTCTGGCTCATGATGGCAGAGTAGTGAACTCAGGGACTGATCAATTTAGGGATTAATGGACTCCTATTCTGCGTAGGACAGCAATACCAATGATCTTGACTTGGCATGGAAATTAAATTAAAATGAGACATTTGGATTTTTCTTGCCTAGACAATTACAAAGCAAGTGAGGAGTGGAGAGTGCTCTAATTCTACCCGTATTTTTATTTTACCACATTTTTGAGTCTGTCTTGTAATTTATTGCAAGAGCAAAACTCACCATGATGTCCAACATTTAGCAGTACCTAGATCATAGAGTGGGCAGCTTCATAGGAAGTAAGTGCAGGCTAATTGGACAGGATTGAGAGAAGTGTAGCAAAAGAGTAGCAAAAATTAGCCTGCAGTACAAGGTCTACATTCAGGACAGGAAAAAAAAGGAGGCAGAAGGTCTGCCTGCTGACACATGATGTAGTGCTCAAGTGTTGAGCTCAAATAATAAGTTTAGTATTTGCAATGAAACTACTAGCTTAAATAAATATTAGGGTCATTACAGGGAATAAATTCCACAATACAGTGGATAAATTCCTATTTAGTGAATAATTAATTTCTTTGAAAATGAGCATTTCAGACCCTGCTCTACACCCCCCTTCATCTCAATGCAATGACTGTGGAAATAACTAGCAAATACAGACACTTAAGAAGAAGAATTGTGGCTTTGTTGAAGAGTATCTCTTTTCTCCGCTGTATAGTCAAGGGCACTAGAAGATTCCCCTTGAAATGACTGGTCTTTTGGCTTTGTGAAGTGAACACAGTTCACTGTTCACAGTTGACTGTTGAAGAATTTCTGGCCTAACCAGGAATAATAGAAATACTTAGAAACGATGATGTTTTCTTTGAAAGAATAAGGCACATTTCTTTCTGAAGAGGAATAAAAATATTAATTTGGACTGTGGTTAACATTTATCACCTCTGTGACAACAATAGCAACATTCTCATTTTCACTTTTACAGCCTTACAATTAAAAGCTCATTAATAGTGAACTAACATCTTTTGAGGCTTTCAAATGGCAGAACACAGCAAAAACAGGTGAGGTCACAGGCTTATAAAAAGGGGCAACACTGCCATGTAGAAAGTGCAGGCTGTCTGTTTTGCCAGCAGCCCGTGTCAACTCCCACAGTTTAGCAATAACTAGCACTGAGACTCATTTAACAACAAAAGAAAATGAATTCTGCACGAAGGATCCTCCTGTGGCATTCTCTGCAACTAATAACATTAGAGACACTCAATTATTTTATCTTCATCATTTGTGAAGTTGTAACTGTTACTTTCTCAGAGGCACCACTCTGCACCCACTGCCAAGGCATAACTACCCCTGGGCTCCACCACAGTACATATATAAGAATAAAAAGACAAAGCAATGAATTTCTGCATTCCATGTTCTCTACAACACTAGACTAGAAACATACATAGCAGATCACATGTAAATATATTTACATGTCACTCCTGATACATTTATGAGTGCTCAAAGGTGCTGACTCCTGCTTTATGTACCAAGAAGGCACAGCAGGGGGAAAGGGCTCTTTTCCCTGTCTGGGATGTTATATACCTGTCCAAAAAAAAAAAAAGTCTCACCTTTTTCAGCCCATTTTTCAGCCTTTCTCTAGACAAAAATTATTATTAAGATTTGGTTTAATATTGACTTTTACAATAATTTTTTCCCATTAGAAAATGGGATGAAAACAGCAGACAGTCTACAGGTAGCAATGACCTTTAGTGACTACAAATTAAATCATACACAACAAAGAGACAACGTGCTTTGTTTTTTGGTTTCTGTTATGAGTCCTGTCTTGCCTTCTTTTTTTTCTTTCATTTTTTTGGATGACAATCCTGCTTTTCTTTTGTAGGTTTTGTAGATTGTAAGGTAACGCTAAGTAAGATAACATTCAATTATTATGAATTTATTATTATAATCCAAATGGAGAGGTGCCAACTTTTTTTTTTTTAATTCTCATTAAAAAAGCCTCTCATTAAAAAAATCCTGCTTTGAGGTTAAGGTTCTGAGATCTGCCTTTTAAAATATATAAAATATATATAAAATATATAAATATGTAAATAGTGCAGAATAAAAACTTCTGTAAGAGTCGATCAGACACAAAATCAGGTATTATTTTTCTCAATGCAAATATGACTTATTCAAACATGTACCCTGTTGAAACTTGACAGCAGAACAAATAAAACAGAAGACCTATGCACCAGTTACCAGATCTAATAGTCTTTGGTATTTCTTATTCTATCTTTAAAATGTTATATTTTTTTCCACCATCATTAAAAGTTTATGTTGATCCCACCCAAATTTGATTTTGGTGTTCATCTGGTATGAAGTGTCTCTCTCAGTTATATGTCTCTTTCCTCCAAGAAAACATATTTCCTCCTGAAATATGTGTATGTGCTTTCTAACTTCATGTAATCTGTGTGATTACAGAGCCTGCCTCTACCTTCACTCTTGAATATTTCAACACATCCTTTGCAGTAAGGAGGCTGAAGGCAGTGATTTATTTGACCTATCCCCAAATCTTTTAATTCAGGAGTAAATGCTGTCACCACAGTTTACTGTCTTGAAGTTTATTTCTTTTAGCTTGTTCAGAGAGTTCTTGAATTTTGCAGTTTTTTGTTGGCTGTCTTGTTCTTCTGGCTTCCATTTCCTAGAACCTGATTAACACAGCAGCTCAGAGGTGAGTGAGGGCACAGAACCTGTTTCTGCCTTTCAAGTGCAAACTGCAGTGGTTACAGAGGTAAGAGGTAACTGGAGCCAGTTGGAGCTGCTGGCCACCCTCCTCCCTCCCTCACCCCTTTTCCTGTCAATATCTTCAAAAGCTCTTACATGGACTCCTTTAAGGGTTTCAATGAAAATAGTCTGGATCAACAAAAAATTGCTATTTAAGATAGTGCAGCTCAGTATTGTTGATATTCATGGGGAGGTCTTCCCATGTGTAGCTGGCTTTGGGAAGCAGCAATGTTTGCTGGCAGGGGGAAAGGTGTGGATTCACAGAAACAGAGAATAACAGCATGGCTGAGGTTGGAAGACACACCTAGAGTTCATTTGGTCCCACCCCTTGATCAAGCAGGGTCACTTAGAGCAAGGTTGCCCAGGACCAAACATACAGATGGTTTTTGAATATTGCCAAAGAGGGGTATTCCACAGACCCTCCAGACCACTTGGGCCAGTAGTCAGTTACCCTAAGAATAAAAATGTGTTTCCTCATGTTCAGACAGAACCTTCTGTGTTTCAGTTTGTGCCTGTTGCAGGTGCCCTGTCAGTGGAGTGAGCCTGGCTCTGTGCTCTTTACACACTTGCTTCAGGTGTTTATATGCAATGATAAGATCCAGCTGAGTCTCCTCTTCTCCTGAAGTTATAACTCTCTTAGCCTCTCCTTACAGGAGTGCTGCTCTAGTCCCCGCTTTTGCTTAGAGAAGGTTTTAGCAGCAGCAAAATTGTGCTGTTTGTGCCTCTGCCATTTCTTGCTCCCCTAGTCATCATAGTGGCTCTTTGCTGGCCTCTCTCTAGTGCATGCATCTCTCTCTTGTGCTGAGGATACCAGAACTGGAGACAGTACTCCGGCTACAGCCTCAGCAGTACTGAATGCAGGGGGAGGATCACCTCCCTTGATCTGTTAGAAACACTTCTACTAATGCAGCCCAGTACAGACTTTACTGTCTTTTCTGTAATGTGAGATTGCTGGCTCATGTCAACTTGATGTCCATCAGGACCTCTAGGTCCTCCTCTGCCAAGCTGTTTTCCAGCTGGTCAGCTCCCATTACATAGTGGGGCATTAGAATAATGTGAATTATTCTTTTCCAGGTGTAAAACTTCACACTTCCTCTTGTTGAACTTCACGAGATTCCTGTCAGCCTATTTCTCCAGCCTATTGGAGTCCCTCTGAATGGTAGCATGGTTCACTGGCACATCAGATGTTCAGGGCAGTCATTTCTTTAGCTGGCATTGCTAGAGCCAGAAGACATACATCTGCAATGAATGTACAACCTGCAATCCCTGTGCCATTCCTAGTGCTATCATTTGATCTGGATCAGTTAATTCTGCAGCTTTTGACTGGTCTGTCTTTGTACTACACACTCTGTAATAGAGTCTAACAGGTATTTAAATGCACAGTGATTTGTATGAGACATTCTGGCAGTTAGGGTATTCTGGCAGTTAGGGTACTCTTATATTGAATAATATATACTTGGGCCATTATTAAAGCATTCAGAGGTGAAAAATAGAAGATTTTTATCTCCATTAATTCATTTTTTGCTGGTTGCAGTTGATGAGGCGAGCTGGGAGAAAGACTTAGGGGGCTAAAAGGCAACAAACAAGTGTTGAATCTGGTGACCTGGACCAGGCCTGCCATGCTACAGTCTCACCAAATATCATAGGTGGCACAAACCACAGCTTCTCCTGCACAAGTTTAATAGGTAGTAGTACCTGGCACTTGCAGTCAGAGAGGTGTAGCGAGTTTCACTAATCTCTATGCCCACTTCTTTGAGCAATGCTTGGGCAGAACAGAGAGCTGTACTCCTAGGATATAAAACAAAGCCATGTCACTTCTTGTGGCACTGCCCTGAACCAATCGTTCATGCAGTGACTTTTACATTTTCCTTCCAGGCCACCAGCTGTCAGATGGTAACAATTTCCATCCACTTGCTGACGTGAGCTGGTTTTGAACTTTAATCCAGTCCATGTCTTAACTGTGGTGGCAAACACTTTTTAACTAAAAAGAGCCTTCAAAACAATTAAAAAAAAAAAAAAAACAAAAACCAACAGCCCTTGCTAGCAGCACAGCTTTTATAAAAGGCTTGACAGATGTAAACAGGCTGAGCGATCACATGAAGGAAGGAAGCAGCCATTGCGTGACTGCAGGAGCTCGTGGTTGCTGTGATTGGGGCACCTGGATATTGCTCCACACAACCACCACTCCAAAGGCCAATGCTTGCCCCAGAGAGCTTCCAGTCTGCACTCACCATGGGGCCCAAGAGAGATGCCCACTGATGGGGGAACACAAGGAAACAATGAAATAGTGATGGTCAGCATGAGAAGCAGTAGTCTCATTATTAAATCATCTCCATTTACTTTCCTAATATGTTAACATTTTCTGCCACACACAGATCTCTTCCTCCCAGGCAGCACTGAGTGCCTTCGACTCCCAGGGAAGTCTATAAGTATGAAGAGACGTCAGCATCATGCATGAGGTGCTTAGCATTGTGCATGGCAAAGCCTGGAGAGTCAAATCTTGGCTAATTTACATACTCTGGCTTGGAGCAACAGTCACCTCTGCAATGGAAAATTATTATAATACAATAATACAGCTGGGAAGAATTGGCCATGTTTCTTGGACACAAACAATAGCAGTTTCTTAGTCAAATATATATGGGTAATAGTTAAAACATTGCTCTTGCTACAATTCCAAAGATAATTTCTGTCTTAAAAGTTAGACCTTCTCAGGAGAAAGAATAGTATTGCCATTTTCTAGGTGAATCTTTTCTGCTTGGGAGGTGGACAAGTCACTGCAATCTCTGGGTATTTGTGTTTGCTCTTTGCATGTTTTCCATGCAACTAGTTCCTTAAATTTTCTTTTCCTGAGTGGTGCTCACTGTGGGAACTCGACTGGTCAGTCACTTTTCTGTGTTCTCCCTGCTGCCTGATGACACCCTCACATTGCAGATAAGTTGTCTTCACCTTCTGCTCATGATCTGGATAGTCTCATTTCCTTGCTGGATAAATTTGGAGTGTTGAATTGTCTGACAAGTCTCAGAATTTGTAATAAATTTATTCTACTTAATACCTAATCTTTCTCCATAGTTGTTGCCATTTTCTGTGCCTTTGGTGGATTTATTAATAATAGGGCTTAATCAAGCATATTAACTCTAGATTCAAAACTAAATGGTTGCAAATTAATTGGAATTACAAAGATTAGCCTTAGGAAGGAAAAACGTGGCAAACATCACAGTCTTCTGAGCTAACCACACCTTTTGGAAATTCCCAGAGGAGCTGATTCACTGGAATGACAATTACCCCCCTGCTTCCCCCCCTCCCCCTTTTCTCCCCCAAAACACATTGTTTTACAGGAAACTTAGTAAAACCAAGTCTGTTAACAACAGTCATTAGAACTTTACTGAGATTGCTCATGCTGATGATAATCTTTGAAAAGTAATTTTTATTTTCATTCCAGCAGGATTTCTCTGCTTATTCACACCTACCGATTAGTACAATTAGTACGGGAACCTACCCTGAGGAAGGGCTATGAACCCGTTTGTACATCAGTAATGTCACTGGGAATTTTCCTGTTGGGTTCAGTAGGACAAAAGTTTATAATATCCTGAAAAGCAATCGTAGCAGATTAGACACCCATTCTCTTGTTCCTTGCACATTCAGTTTCTAGCAACAATAGTTTAATTTCGAGTTGCTGGATTTATTTTTTTTTATATAGTTACATATTATGAGTCAAAGGATGTTGAATCCAACACTCTGAGGAAACAATGGGGACAGATCCTTCACCCTGGCTAAGTGCCTTCTTGTCCTTCTGTGTGGCTACTTTAATTTGTACCAGAGGCCAGCCATACACACATGCATGCACATGTATACACATGAGACCAAGCAAGCCTGAAAATCAAAGGGAAAAAAGAAAAAATGTTTTGCTTATTCTTTTAGCTTCCACTACCTAGCTTGAGTTTTAGCATATTCACAGCATGGAAGAGGGAAAATTTTAATAGCTAAACAGAAAAGGAAAACAATCACCATTAAATTATTAGTGGTAGGTAGCTTGGGGATTCTACAAAGAAAGTAGAAGGAAAGAAAGTATTTACAATGGCAACAGAGAGTCATCAACACCGCAGGGCTTTGCCTGACCAGCTTAGTCAATCACAATTAATTCACAGACATTTTTGATTGCAATGCCCCTCTCCTTTTCATTATTTTCCTCTCTTGAGCTACTTTCTTTCCTGTGTTTATATTCTGGCTCTGCTAAACTGATTAGTTTTCCTGGCAGTAAAGCTACAATACAATACCTTGTAACCTAGTACTGTACCCTACATATTTGCCACAAGTATGTAAAATATGGTAGGAAAGCACTATTTTCTACAGAGAATAAAAGTTGCAGTGTTAGCTCTCTGATAAAATCATATTTACAAACAGTCACAGTTTATCATTAGTATTAGTCAAATGTCCTTCCTATCTTCCAATTAGGAAAGCAAAGACATTTGCCCATTTTAGGGAGAAGGACAATTTTAAAGCTGGAAAAGGCTGGCAAAAACCATAGCTCAGTTCAAACCACTTTTGGGAAATTCCCAGAATGCTGAATCACTGGGGTGGGCAATTACCACCCTTTTCAGCTGAAAAATCAGAGATTTTAAAGAGAAGAAACTTATGCATGTTTAAAGAAAGTAAATGCAGCTTTACTGTGACTGTTTGTTTTGAGATTAATTCCTGAGAAATCATTTTCTGTTCATAATGGGTTTCTTTTCTTTTTAACCTCACACTCACCAGGAACAGCACTAACCACAGAGACTTCTAAAGGTTTATCAGTGACCCCATATTTTCCCCCACGAAAACACTTTCTGCAAGGCTCTTCAACCCTGGGACCCAGCTGTGGGGCAGGATTTTTTTTTATGTCATCTAACTCCCTATCATGTAATCCCTTAAGCATATGCATTATTGCATTACCTGAGGATGCCTAATAATAAATCCAGACATCCCAATGAAGCCAATTACTTGAAACTCAGCAATTTTGAGGCCTCATCTTCTGGAATTATTTAAATTTATATCATGCTGTAAATCTAATATATTTTTCATGTGCATCTACCACACTCCTTAAACAAACAAAAACGTCAGTGATTTCTTTGATAGGATACTTCCCCATGACAGTGCTCCTCTAGCGATGTCCTCAACAGTGGGATCAGCTTGCACCTTTAGTTTGAGTCAACAGCCCTGCCCCATGAGACAGCCAGTGCACATTGCTAGCACAGTAGAAAAAGGGCTGGATTTTGACATTTTTCTCAGCCCTCAAAAGTCCTAAGAATACTTCTCTTTTATCAGTCTGTCAGATGGTACAATACTTAACCTTCCTGTGGTCCTCCAAAGCCAAGTGATAAGGCCTTTCTGTAG
Organism: Cettia cetti; assembly: GCA_013401135.1. Lineage (NCBI taxonomy): Eukaryota > Metazoa > Chordata > Aves > Passeriformes > Sylviidae > Cettia > Cettia cetti. The sequence continues at coordinate 13,211 of VZUI01027559.1, forward strand.
AGATTGTGCTTTAACAAGCAATGTTTTGCTGTTTCTAAATGCCTGGCCATTGCTCTAATGGAGGGATAATAAATCCCTCCAGTCCCCATCCTTACACACATTTGGAGCTTTATTAAAATGGAGAGGAGCACAATGCAAGGTATCACACAGGACAAAATAAAAAGACAAATTTGGGAGAATTTCACCTCTAAACCAACAAAATCCAGGTATGGAAGATGAAGAAATTTAAGCAATATTATTTGGCCATTAATTCTTGCTTGTGTCTTGGCCAGTTTCTTTCAGAGCCTTCACTGTAAATTCCTTACCCAATTCCCCTGTAATGTCCACACCTCCTAGATTAGAGACTGTGCACTCAGCACTCCACCGAAGCCCTTCCCACATGCCACTTGCTGGGCGTTGGGACAGTGTCAGCAGCAAGCTGCTCACCCAGTGCCAGTGGGTGAGCTGTGTTCCCAGGAGCGTGGCTGCACCGGGCACTTGTTTTCCTGCTGACCAAACAGAGAAAATCAGTCGCTTCTCACAGAGCCTGAGTTACTCATTGCTGCTCAAGAGCTGACAAGAGGAGCGTCTCTCAGACGTGCTCTCTTGTCCTAAGGGGTTGGGAGGGTTGCCTTAGCTGACTGGCACAAGAGCTGTGACCCACAGTCCCTGTCTGTGACCAAGCCACCAGTCAGAATGCAAACCAGGCTCAGGTTCTGTCACCAAGCATGGGGCACAGCTCCACAAACTCCAGCTGACTGAAGGGATGCAGTACAGAGCCTCTTGCCCTTCCGCTGAGGAAGAGATTCCAGCACCTTCGGAATGCAGTACAACTCACCTTGCCTCAGAGAGGTACCCCATGCAGGAAGGGACAATCTTTCTTCAAAGCTACTCACTTCCCAAAGTTTATCAGAGAGGCAGCCTGGACAACTTGTTTAGAAGGGTGTCACCTTTCTGGACTCATGCTGCAGCTATATTAGCACCCATGTGTGTGCAGGTTAGAATGAAAACAAAGGTGATGGTTACAGTGGTTTTTTTTCTAGGCGGTCTGCCTTTCCTTTTGCCTTGAAAGAGCTGGTATTGCAGTGAGACACTTGAGTGTGTGGTAATGCAGTGAGATAGCCCCACGCCCAGTCGACTGAAAGTAGCTGGCACTTAGCCCAGTGCCTGGCAACATCTCCTAGGTGTGGTGATATCTCTCAGTATCGCCCCACCCTGACATGTCCAGCATTTCAATGGCACAGGCATTAAGGTCCAGTTCTACTACCCTTGCAGTGAGTAAGGGTGACGGGATCTAGGTCTGAGTGAATGAATATTGCCATAATTGCAGCAGCATTTGTAACCTTATTATGCCAGTGAAAACTTCAAATCAGAGCTTTGAGAATAAGGAACTAATTGGCTTGAAACAGTTTCAGTCTAATGACCTCTTACCAGAAGCTCAACAGTGCATTAAGGTTTATACCCAGGGTTGGTTAGATTAGTTTCAATTTCAGGTAGTGGGTATCTATCCAATTACTGTCCTCCTCCTCGCTCAGGGTAGAGCACATGGCATTCCTTCTGCTACTTGATGTGCTAAGCAGCATGTGAGTTGGCAACTTGGGCTGAAAAGCAAATTAGCATTATGCAAACTGCGGGATTCTGGCACTCACATTAGGATCACTGATCTGGCAAGAAATCCTGCCAAGCTACCAAGCTTTCCTGAGCCCAGAGAGAGCTGCAAACCCTAATCCAAGAGACCAGCTGACAATAACAAAACAAAAAGAGGTTGTGGGGGAGGGGGAACAAATTCTTAATTGTCTGGGAGGGTACTGGTGGGAGCTCGGAGGTGGATTTCCTGTAGAGACCTAACTCTTGTATTGCAGTGAAGAAATACAGACAGAAAGGTGAGAGACAGAAATACAAGAGAGAAAGGGCAAGAAATATTAAGGAAGATAAGGAAGAAAGAGGGAAGGGAAGGGAAGGGAAGGGAAGGGAAGGGAAGGGAAGGGAAGGGAAGGGAAGGGAAGGGAAGGGAA
>VZUI01027562.1:0-22909 GCA_013401135.1 Cettia cetti
CCCGGGAGCTGTCTCTGTTTAATGGGCCATCAAGGACCCATCACATGACTCATAGAATGATAACAGCCCATTGTGAGGTGCTCCTCCCAGGGGGAGGAGCCAAGCATTCCCACATGGATATAATCCAGGGTTTGGAACAGCACAGGAGACCTTTTCCCCAGTGGATTCCCAGAGGACAAAAGCTACCAGACCTTCTCTACAGGATCACTGCTTCAACAAGACCATTTCATAGGGACTGCTACTACCACCCTAACAGGGTGTCAGGTTGTATTCTGACTTTGTCAGTATTTTTTACTATTGAATTTATTTTGTTTCACTTTAGTTTACTTCTTTCCTTCTTTCTCTTATTAAATTGTACTTCTGACTTGGAGTCTCTCACTGGTTTTGCTTTCAAACAAGCACACCATATTTATTCTTCTCTGTAGCAAATACAAAGACATCACATCTCATGCCTGTCAGCCATTTCAGATCATATAAGTCACCATTTTCCCCTCAAATTTGTAAAAAAACTACCAACAGCAGTCTTTAACACTAAGATATAAGCATCTACTCTGGGCAAAAATAGTATTTTGCTCCTGAAATCCACTCTGTAGCATATAATCAAGAATGGACCTTTTTATTATACTGATAGTGAGGTATTTAATAAAAAAAGAATCCCTTGACTGCAAATGCTTTGGTGTTTTTTCTCATCCTGAAAGAGGAAAAAAATAGTCAAAGTATCAATCACATTTGCAAAAAAGAAAGTTTCTCCAACAAATGTTTTCTGTAAGAGCTGTAAAATTGCAGTTATATTGACAAGCCTTTTAAAATGCATTGTTTGGAGTTCCTTTGGATATCCCTTAGGGCATTCTGCCTAGTCTGACATCCTGTCCCTGGAAAATTTTAAAGGAAATGAAGCTTCACGGTTCTCAGCAGGAGAATGTTTCAGTTGAACAAATGCAAGCAGATTCACAGTCTAGGAATTTCAGTGGAAACACTGGTGATAATTATACAGAAATTCTATCCTCTTCAAATAGATTTTGCACCAGTAAAAAAAAAAATGTTCCCCCAAATTGTTAAGATTGTGTAAAAAGGTTCATCACCCACTCTTCATCTGCTGATGAACATGAAGCCACTACTGACACTGATAGACATTGTGGGAAGGGAAGGGAAGGGAAGGGACAGTACTGTAAAGAGCAATACTGAAATTTAAGAGAATGCAGGAGATGAGATTATTTCTAGTTCTGACTCAATGACCTCGTATTAATGGGAAGAGACATTAATGGGATTTGTCCTGATGTGAGATATATCTGGACAGAAACAGCCAGTTGTATCCCACACCAAGGTTCCTTCTGAAGTCAGTTCAACGTTTATTCAGGCTAAGAGTCATTACTTTAACTGTGTTATGAAATTTCTACCCAAATGAGTCAACATTCGTGGTAACAAAAGGCTTTCTGTATCCATTTGAATCGGAACTAAGCACCAGAATTAAGACTATGGAGAAATTGTTATTTTTTTTCCACAAACACAGCATTTAGCAGAAACCAGAAAATGAGGAATTGTTGAGACACCAGCCCTACATAATTGTACATGTGGGCTGAACAATATGCCAGACTATTCCCATGTCAGAATGTCCTACTATATTTATCTTCTGCAAGACAGATGATAAGTATCAGTGGGAATTATCAGTTTCCTGATACTCACTGGCATTTCCCCAGCCTTTATGTTTGCACTGGCATTGTCAGTTTTCAGAACAAACCTTCCTTCATCATAGAAGTTATACCCATATAAAAAAACCCCTCAAAAATAATATTTTGCTCCAAGCATAATGTAATGAAGCCATCATTTCACTAGATTTTTTCCTCTTTTTAATTTTTTTTAATGCCAACATGTATAGATGAGCATTCAGTGCAGGACTATGAAAAAACTTAATTCCTTAAATACTTAGAAAAGTCTCCCATGAAATTTAATCCAGGGTATTAGTCATCAGAGCCCATTGTCCATTTTCCAGGAAGACTGATTAAGATAGATTTATGACCAGGTCCTGCTAATGCAACAGTAAGAACTGAATATTAATGATTGCCAGTCAGTTTGAATTAACCTTTCTTGGAGGAACTTGAGTCAGTTAGGATCTCAATTTATAATTTGATTTAATGGCAGTGAGTTTGGCTTTAAAATCATCATCTATTATGCCAGTACTTGGATATTGCAGGAACAGAGCTCTAAAAATTTTTTTTTAATCAAAATAATATTAGGACATTAAGAAACAATATGTAAGAAACTGCACTGACACCACAGATATAAGGAAGGATTTTAAGACATTTTAGCTGCCCCAGGGTGTTCCTGGTCTCCCATACCTGTTCCAGAGGAATGCTTGTCTCTCATGGGTTCTGCTGGCTCTATGAGAACAGCTACAGACTCCTATGTGAAAGCAAGGGGATCAAGCCTTGTTTATTTACCAGTGCTGTGGGCAAACACTGTAACATTTACTCCCTTGTGAGATAAATTGGACAGCAGAGCTAATTTGAAGAACTTTTATCCCGTGGTTTCCACAAGCAACTCATCATTGTGTCTCTGCTTTTCCTTTTTTGTTGTCTGTCTCAGCCAGTGACACGTGGCACTCTGTCTCATCAGGAGCCTGAAACAAAACAAACACAGAACATGTGAGATGTTCTGTCACAATGGAACATTCAAATGGATATTAATAAGGTAATGACAGCAGATTGGCAATTTTTCAGTATATAAGCCTGCTAAACCACATTGCTCATTCTCCATGTCCACTTAGGAGGGCACAAACACTTTCCATCCCTCACTTTCACTGCATCACAACCTCCAGCAGAAAATTCATCTGACCTTGAGCCAACTCCACAGCCCCACTAAGATTCTCAGTGTACCCCAGTGACAGCACACCCATCTCAGCTCATTCCAGTGCCCAGATCAAATGCAGACAGTGGCTGAAGCAGAAGGAGTAGGACATATACAAGTCCTCTAATATACAAGTCCAGTTGATAAAGTTTTTCTGTTCCAACCCCTTGGCCTCCTTTTATCAACCCCAATCACAGCAGCAGGATTGTTATTAAAAGGGGACCTGTAATTTCTTCACTGTCTACTCTGCTGCTTTGCTGAAGGCCAGCTTTGGGAGAACAGTAAGGGCTTTTTTGTGGGTGAAGCATGTCAGGGTATCAGTCTGTCCTCAAAGGAGAACTGATCTGATCTTATGCACACACATTCCAAGTGCCTCAATCTATTTGACATTCCCTGTACGACATGAAACTCTCTTTGCCTTTTGTCAACATTTGCCTGACACATTAGTTGACATGATTTGTGAAGGTGAAGGAATGTCTCTAACCACAGTGCTAGCTGCTATAGACCAGTTTCAATGGGAAAGGGGCTTAAAAACACAGTTCAGTATCACAAAAGAAGTGATCCAATTTGGCATACCATCTGCTAAGTGCCTTGTTATCAAATATCAGCTAGGGAAAAAAACTTGCAATGGGTTTATGTATAAATAGAAGATGTCAGTTTGGAAGCTTGTCAAACCAGCAGTTTTCAGGAAACTATTTGTAGAAGAAAGATGTCAGCTTCCAATTTTATTTTTGTTCTCTTGAAGATGTATCTTAGAATTTACATGATTTTTTATTCTTTGCAATTAAAGAGCAATCAGATTCCTTTTATGATAGTGTGTTTATTCCTCCTTAGTAGAAGTTTTGTAGTAATTGACCTATTTTCTATATAATTTTCACAGCTGAAGCAAGATAACCCTATATAAAATAGTTTTGAATTGACTTATTTCCATATTCTTTACACAGATGAACAGAGATAGTCATATATAAAATTAAACCCTACTATTAGCATTCTTCATCTTTCTAGTGTTCATTTACTCATATAAATCCCACTGGCAATAAGGCAATTACACCACAGATGGTAGAGTTCAAACAAATTAGATCCTACTCTCTCCTCACAAATAGCTTCACTGCACAAACTTTTCCAAAGCACGTATGTGCCGAGCCCTCATCTTGCCACTCAGTTGCTTGCATAACATCAACAAATTTCTCTCTTTTATCTGTATTTCCTCTTATCATCTGTGCCTCTTCCCTGGCTTTTTTGCTTGCCTTAGCTGGCCCCTCATAGCCAGATACCCTTCCTTCATTGCTGCCCTCAAAATGCAAGGCAAACATCAGGTATTCAGTTACTCCCAGAGTTCTTTTCCCATCTTTTGCATCTGTTTTCCAATCCCTCTTTCACTCTCCCACCTCCCCACATGTGCATGTGCCTTCCATACCCTCCATCCTTCTGAACACAGACAGTGTTTCCTTGCATGTCCAGAGAATGGCTTTTTACAAGGAGACTTCAACTCTGATTGCATCAGAGGTTCTACTGTGCTGGAAAGAAAATAATTAATATCTTCATTAACAGAGCAAACCCCTCCCCCTGCGTGTGGCTCTAGTTCCTTGTCTTTGAGATGTTTTGGTATTCTTTTCCCAGGAAACTTTTTTGTAAATAAGACATGTTTTTCATCCCTTTCTCCTAGGAGGGACTTCTTGATGGCCCTCTGTTTTGAATTTTTGGTTGAAAAGGTTTGCCTTTGTTTCATCAAATTGGTCTCTGTAAAATAGTATAAAGGGGAGAAACCTCCCAAGAATAAACGGAATTATTCCCTGCCTTCTGAACATGGAGTCCATGTCGTTGTGTTTGTACAACAGCGTAACCTGCAGGTTTTTCATAGACAGATAGATTTATTCTTATTTCAGCAATTTATTCTTATTTCAGCAATCAGACCAGCCTGACTACTGTAAATAAGAGGAGTCCTGCCTTGCATGAAGGAGAGCTGAGGCAACCTCTCTAAATACAGAACAGACACTGATAAAACTTGAGGAGCTGGGTAGCCATGACCATCAAATTAAACTCCAGAGCAGTGCAAAGCCAGAAAGGTCCCAACATGATGTTCCTCTGTGGAATTACCTTGGAACACGTTGACACACAAGAGGAACAGAATCACTCTCGCTAATTCTCCACGTCTCTGGGTTGGGTAACCTCAAGTTCTGGATCACTTCCATCCAATTTCAGCCACAGCAGATGCCTAGTCCTCTGTGGGACGGGAGTGGTCCAAGGTGAACATGCCTTTGGACAATCTGCCTGTAGTGCTTGTGATTTAAATTCATAGGACACATACCCTCAGAGTAAAAGGGGCACCTCTAGCTATATTTATGAAGCTCAAAGGAAGACAGAATGACACCAGACCTGTGTATTTCAGCTGAATCAGAAAAGAGGTGGACAGAGATCAGAAAAAATGTTCAAGAGATCCAACTTCAGCTCAGGCATCACAGAGTGAAATAATGAAATTCTGAAACCAATATTTGATTCTTATCTTAATCAAATCTTAAAGATTCAACATATCCTATGAATAATTTTAAACTTAGTGGTCATAGGAAATCTTCCCTGCAAATACCAGGTTTCACATTTAAGGACAACATCAGATATTTATCACATTAAACCAAAGAGAATTTTTAATTGACTACACTTTGCAAACTGTTTTCTATGTTCCAGGTGATTGGATTGGTGCTTCCTGTATTTTGTTAATGAAAATTTTCTTCATCGTTTTAAATTTGCATTAAATTCTTTCCTTTTAAAAAGGAGTTTCTTTTATTGACAAAAATAGCTTTCAGAGCCCATTTCCAGAACCTACTTGCTACTAAAGTTATTGTAATAATAAACAATATAATCAGCCTTTAATTTTCAAAGAAATTTTGGCATAGAAACCCAGAGAAGTAAATATCTGCCTCCAAGGTTCTGATAGGGAAACTGAACTCTGCTCACAGCCTGACTGAGGGTTCATTAACTTAAAGAAGTTGTAGTATCTGCTGTCCTCCTTCTGGAAGGTATTTGCAGTGCTCTGTAAGATGTATACCACCAGATATGGAGGCAATCCTGAAAGACTCAAGGGGACAAACATGAAGGATTTGGAATGCTAACATGCCCAAATAGTGAACATGGAGAAGAACCAATAAAACTTGCCTGCTTTGTGAGTTGAAGAACTTTATTTACAGGCGAAAAAAATTGTGAAGGAGATGAAAATAAATAAAAAATTAAAACAGGCAGAAGCAGAAAAAAATGGAAATGGATAGTTTATTCACAAATGCAAATTTTAAAATGAAATTACTGAATAGACCAACAGCCAAATTGGTGTTGTGTCCTGGACATATCTTTGCTGCTGTTTTTCTCCTGTTTGAAGTTAATTTCTCTCTTTGTTCCTTTTGTTGATTTTTAAAAAAATTTACTTCTTGACTACTGGTTATAGTTACTGGCAATTACTTCTAGCTGCATTTTACACATTTAACTTTGGAGTAATAAAGTCTTGTAGCAGCCAATAGTGAATAGATTCCTTTTAGATGTACAGCCAAGTGTGTTAAAGATGGGAAGAGGACAGTTCCAAGTGTCTAAATCACACAATTTGATGTATACAATATATAATAGATAATATCTAAAATATTCTGGGTAAGCCTTTATTTGACTAAAAATTTAATGAGGCATTAGGTGCAGGGGAAAAGCTGGAACCAGTGTAAAATGGGGTCCTGGTATCTTGGGGAACTCTAGGGTTACTGAAGACTTCTGGGACCTTGTCATGGAGCTGAGAAAATTCACATGATGGCTTTGAAACTTTCCTTGTTTTGAAAGCTAATAACAGCTGGAAATACTGTAGGCAAAGCACTGAACTTTAACACATGGCAAGGCATTATTTCTGTGAAATGCTGGATCATGTGCTCCAAAAGTGAGAAGGACAACTAGGAATGACAACGTCAGAGCAGGAAGGGCTGGTGGTTGGCTGGCCATTGCTTGGAGCACACAGGGAGGCAGCAGCCAGTTAAGGCAAAAGATTTTAAAGAGCCAGACCCCATTCAGAAGTGAATGGAACAAAAGCATCAAAGGCAGTTCAGGAAATATTTCAGCAGAATCCTTTCCAGTGCCAGTATTCTGGGTCTGAGCAGGAGCATCACATTTTATAGGAGTTGATGCAAATTCATTTTGCCTCGTGTTGCAGTAGTCCTGAGACATGAAAAATCAGCATTCCAGAAGGACAAAAACCAGCAAGAAACCAGTAACACAACCACGAGCTTTCCTCAAACCACATGACTAGAAAATAAGGAATATTGTTACCAACTGTAATATATATGTTAAAGAAGAAAATTAGTGTGAAAATCAGGAAAAGAACACTGCAAATAGGTGCCAAAATGACAAAAAAGGATTGACACCACAATTCTGAAAAGCACCTTTGGCCCTCACTCTTTTTAGAGCACAGTAAAAGGAACTGTTGATTTATTACTGCAAGTGAGTGAGATGGAAATAGAGACAGGAATAGAAATAATGGTGTTACAATCCATCTACTTGATATGTATATGTATAAAGGAAAGGGTAATACTTAATTTGTGTTGTTTCTCAAATACAGAAAATTGAACAGAGTTGTATTTGAGTTAAAAGAATAGCTTGAAGAGCTAAAAAATTACTCAAAGGAAGAAAAACACTAAAAAAGTGGGTAAGCAGTCAGACATCCAATGACGCAGAGAAGTCAAATGTATTCAAAAACTTATTCTATTCTGTATTTTGAAAGAAGCAGAACACTTATCACTTTAGCATGACAAAGTATTATCCAGTCCAGAAGTTACTCAGGAGTGTATTATACCATGACTATAAGAAAGAAAACTCTCTAGCAAAGCAAAATAGCTTGCACCTGAGGTTAAAAAAAAAAAAAAAAAAAAAAAAAAAAAAAAAAAAAAAGTCGTCTCAGAGCATTGTGCAGAGCTGTTGTCTATTTTCAGTATACCTGGTAGGAGCACAGTCCAGAATGATGGAGAAATTAAAACATCCTGATTTTCAGAATGTGAGCAGGGATAACTCAAATAACAAAACCTCTTTTTATAACCCCCAATAAATGAATGGAAAACATGACTGAACATTCATTTATCTATGGGAGAAGTAAGGAACAGGGATATAAGTACTGCCTCTCAACAGTGTCTCTTGAAAAATAAGTCACACCACATAATCCTGATTACATCCTTCAGGACACTACAAATTCAGCTGATAAAGGAGACAGTAGAGCTATAATGTGCTTAGGTTTCTACAATACGTTTGACTTAGCACGGAACAATCCGATGGAAATATTAGAACATTAATAATAAATTCCAGTTTAAACAGATTAGACAACAACCCAATCTCAAAAAGTAGCCGCTAATGTAAAATCTTTAAATGGAGAGATTTGCCATCTTTTTTTATGAGATTGGGATGACACATTCATTGAAACAGTAAAAAAATCTGTTAGTAAATTCAATTAGAATGGGCAGATTTGTAAATCTCCATTGCAGAGCAGGCAAAAACAAGGATCTTTATTACTATTTTTTAGCTTTTATTATTATTATTATTTATGGTTTTTAACTGTCATAATATATCTGCATGAGCAAGGGCTGTAATGCACGTGTACAGACCAGGGCCTGTGGAGCCACAAAAGCATTTAGGAGTTCTGGATGGGTGTTCATGGAGTAAAAAGAAAAGCTGGGAAGAAAATGTTAATTGCTCATGTGTCATTAGCAAAAGTAAGAATGGTACTATATAGTTTGGATTTTCACATTTTATAAGGAATGGTGAAATGCAGATGAACACGTTGATGGGAATTTACGTACTGTGGATACATGCTTACAAAAATGTGAGAAAGCTATCTCATACAATACCAGATGAAAAGCAGGAAGGAAAACAGATGTAAATATTCAGCAATCAGAATTTAGCCAGGGACTGCACTCTTAGCTGATAGTGGAATCCCAGACTCTGTGTCATAGATGAAAAGATATCTTCCTTCAAGGTTCTGTGTAAAATTAAACTAATATTTGAAGCTCAACACAGGCAGAACAGTAGAAATTAATGGCCCGCTAGAGACATTGAGCCAGGTAAAGATCTTGTTGCATGGATGTCATGGGTAGTTTGCTAATCATTATGCTGGCAGATTTTAAAAAGATGCGTGTTTATTAGGGCAGTCCTGAGCACAAAGACAGGCTGGGTGGAAATGGATTGAGATCAGCCCTGAGGAGAAGGACTTGGGGTGTTGGCTGATGAGAAGCTCAGCATGACTCACACATGTGCACTTGCTGGAGCACCTCTCCTGTGGACACAGGCTGAGAGAGTTGGGTTTGGTCAGCCTTGAAGACTGAAATCTTTAAGCCCCTTCCAGAACCTAAAGGGGCTACAGGAGAGCTAGTGGGACTTTTGGCAAGGGCAGGAGTCACAGGACAAGGGGGAATGGCTTTAAAGTGAAAGAGAACCTGTTGGATTAGATATTAGGAAGAAGATCTTCACTGTGAGGGTGGTAAGGGACCATCATGGGTTGCCCAGAGAAGTTGTGGATGCTCTGGAAGTGTTCAAGGCCAGGCTGGATGGGGTCCTGAGCAACCTGATTTCAGTAGGGGGGTTGGAATTAGGTGATGTATAAGGTCCCTTCCAAACCAAGCTCTTCCATTATTCTGTGGTCTTAAAAATGATATATGTAGACTGAGAGGGGCAGAAGAAATCTTGCCTTCATCCATTTGTATTCTGAACTGGCTAGAACAGAGCCAGTAATGCTCTGCAAGCTGAAAAACTTCATATTTTCTCAGCTTTATACATTGGCTGTGTCTCACAATTTCGTATTTCCAGCAATAAAGGACAGCAAAAATGTGACTGGAGCAAATGTTGCTGAAGAGAGAGGGGAGGTTTTTCCTGCACTCATTATAGCTGTGTTTGGCACCAAGGAGGAAAGCTAAAAAGCTGTTGGTGCCCTCTTATCTTAACATTTCCATCCCAGCCGTAGGCAGCCTGCAATGAAATCACATTTTCTAGTGTGCCATAATGTTACAGCAAATGCTGCCATTCAGCTGGGAATTCCACTGCCCTCCAACCAACAGTCAGGAAATTCCCTATAGGATAATTGACAGTCTACTGTGAATTACACGGCTATAAATAGCACACCATGGGTGCCTGGTGAAAGGATGATAAAACACAAGTGCAAGTTCAGTATTTATGAAGTAATTTGCACCACAGAGAAGTATTTATCGCTGTACTTGCAGTTTTTATATTTTTCCTTCCCCAGTACATATAGAACAGGAAACAGCCAGCTATAAAGAACTGTGAAATATGATCTTTAAGAAGTTCACTCTCTCTTTCATTTCTGTATTCTTTCTGTTCCTGCTCGTTTGCTAAAGCTCCTGCAGCACCATTCATATCTGATCAATTTTATCCTATCTTCCTCCAAATTGCTTTCCCATCAATAAACCTCCCCAATTCTTAGGATCATCACAAAAGACAGAGGAGGACGGGCGTGCATCACACGCCTGTGGCTTCTGCTTTCAGGAGCATAGAAACACAGAAGTCAAAATTCCCATTTAGTAAAGAAATGAATCCCTCATTTTCTATTCTCAACATTGAAGAGACAGCTTGAAGGATCATATGGTTGATTAGAGAAGAAATGCCTTCCCCTGAATGATACAGAAAAGATTGGTGGAAAATTAAATGTTAAATGCAACCTTCAGGAAGGTTAAAGACAAACACCAGCAGACATGGCTGTTATTTCTGCATGGACAGTGTACCCTTATCTACATATACAGTGCTTCAGCAGTGTATGAAACATAGATTATGACTCATGAAAATGAGCATTACCCAAATATATCAGTGTTTTTGTATTCCCATATACTCAGCAGAAGCACACAATGGCAGTGGAAGGAATCTGAAAATGTGCACAATTGAAACATCCCTCCAAAATAAGAGTTTGCATCCTTGCTACATTAAAGTTGATCAAATAATTTCCTTGGAGTTCTGGTCATAGAAGCTTTTGAATCCATCAATAAATAATCACCATTAAAAACCACTCATCTCTTACTGAAAACAGAAGCAGAAATGTAAATCATTAAGAATGGTTCTTAAACCAGTGCTGCTTCCCCCCTCTGACACAACAGCACTCAAGCTGCTCTTTGGGGAGAAATAAGGAAAAAGTTGGTTAAGACAGATTGAGGCCTTCATGTTTACTCAAGGCCAGTCATCCTGATTTTGTGAAATCATGATATGACATAGTCACAAAGAATTAAAAAAAAAGTAAAAAGAGGATGTAATATTTTGTTTCCATCCTACTCCACTGCAGAGAACAACCACACCACATCATCTGCAGTGCCATAAATACATTTTAATGATTATTTCAGCTCATCACTGACCATGAGGTTATGTCTGATTATCTTTGAGAAGAATCACATCTGTTCCTGATTGGGTATGTCACTGCACATTGTTTGCTTCTGGGATGTGGTTTCCTCCAAAACTCAGTCAGTAACTGGCAAGAAAAAGAAAGTAATAAATAAAGGGAAGAGAGGGAAAAGGCAAATAAGAGCTAACAGGAAAAGAAGATCACAAGTTTGACATTGCAATCAAGGACTGTGATCTATCTCAGGCTTGGGAGATGTGATAGAAAGCAGATTATTCTTTCTCATTCTGTCCAGTGAGAATGTCTCCCAGAATAACACAAGCCTCAGGGTACCACAGACCATCCTGGTATCTCAGGAAGTAAAGGGCTTTTCCATTTCTATTTCATTCACCTGATCTCAATGTCACATTAAGTCCTCTAGGAAAAAAAAATAAAAAGGATAGTCTCATTTTTTCCTTTGCTTGTTTTAGTTGATCAGCTTTTGTTCATTCACTTCAGATCACAGTCACCAGGCATGATTCCAGCATTGCTCCCAGGTGGTCTCAGCAGACGTTTCTGCTGGGGTGCAGTAAGGGTGTCCCCATGCATATAGCTAAGCAATGGCAAACCTGCCCACTTAGTATTGTCTTCAATGAGCAGAGGAATAAATTACTGAGACTCAGCTGATGTAAGGGATTTATTAAACTAATCTGACTCAACTGTTTATCTGAGTCATTCAGATAAATCTTCTAATTCATAATTTGTAAGAAGTGAAAGTTGCAATTTACCTCTTCTCCACTTATTGCTTTATCTTATCCATTTAATTGGAGGTTGATTTCATGTCAGGGCAAAGACATTTTCATCCTCTGTGCTTATACAGAATCTTTCACAAATGCATTTCTGATCTCATTCACAGATTTAATTAGCTCAGTGTCTACTTATCCAGACACTTCTATGGTCTTTGTTATTCTAAAAAGTGTGAGTATGTAAAAGGAATGAAAAAAGAAAGATTCAGCTTTCTCAGACTCTATGAATGAAATCTGTGATGTGAAATTATAAAGTGATGCACATTTTCATTATTATCAGTCATAACCAGTTGGATTTCCTGACAGAAACTCATCAGCTTGCAGAATATTTTCAACGTTCATTCTGAACACTCCTTCCAAGAAGTCTGGCCCAGAGAAAAGATTTCCATCTCAGTGAGTATCAGTCAAATACTATCTCGGTTCCTTCAACTCTTTCTCAAATTTTTAGCCCTGCTATTTAGGTTTTTCTTCCTCTTGAGTGCACTGAGTATCACAGACTTTAAGTTAGGCTAAGATTCAAGAGAGGAAAACAGTCCTTATTCTTTAACTTCATCGCATCCTTGCACATATATTTAAGGATGTGATTAAACCAAGCTCTCCTTTCCTGACCTGGTCCTCTCCAAGGCTCTTAGTTTTATATTAATAAGATAAAACTGCAGTAAATAGGAGCTGGTTTTGAATGAAGGGATCTTACACAAATGAAGAACCTTTTACTTGCAGCCAGACAGGTTTTTCTATACATTAAAAAACAGTAAAACCCAGACATAATACTACGGGCATGCAAAGGAAAAAGAGAGAGAGCTATGAATAAAACAGAATTTAAAGGAAGTCACACTACATGCAAATAACCAAATCTGTAAGTGATGCTCTGAAGAGAGAGAAGCTCTGTAAAACAGTTTCAAAAGAAGAAAGGAGGCCAAGCTTCGACTATTTTTACATAGTGTCAATTTGCAGCTCATCATCAGGACAGTGCAAGGGAGGATTATGCAACTCCTTCAGGATGGTTATCCTGTGAGGAATGTAATTAGAAGGGCTCTGCTCTCAAAACATGTCAGTCTTGAGAGGTTTTCTCAAATGGAGATAGCTACTACCCAACCTAAAGGTGGGTCAGGGTCGTGGAAAAGCAGAAGCAATCAGAGGAAAGGTAACCCCCTCTCACAACAGGGTCCAAGGAGGGGCAAAACCCTTCAGTGCAGAGCATGCTCGTGTCATCACTTTGGTGACAGCAGTGGGATCAAAAGAGCAGGAACTCATATTTACAGCTGGGAAAAGACCAAAGATATGTGAGGAGAGCACTGTTCCCCCTTTAAAGAGGGAGGGGTTTGTGCACTGTAGATCTGCATATCCTATAGCTGCGGATTGTGAAACAAAGCCAAGGCTGTGTTTGCTTTCACACAGTAATTGTTTCAGTAGCAGTATTCTCTGACCAGTTATGCATCACATAGCTACACTAAAACCAGATGGCAGGCTGGGCTTGCAGGAGCAGAAGTAAAAATGAATTCTTGTGGACAAGCATTCAGCGTGCAGCATTCAGGTACCAGAGCACCTGGCAAAGTGCTCAAGTTGTTCTTCTCAAAAGACTCCAAGGGTTAATGGCAGAGCAGGTGCAGATCCTCTGGTGCATCTATCTTCCCAAATGCTACACTGAGATCATGAGGCACCCAGCTGCACATGTGTGAGAATTCATTTAATTTTTCAGCCACTGAATATAAAAGACTTTTTTTTTTTTTTTTTTTTTTTTTTTTTTTTTTTTTTTTTTTTTTTTTTTTCCCCAAGAAATGGTTTTTGCACTCCTATTATTCAAATGTGGGTAAATTTTCAAGCTGAAAGGCTTAAGGCCATTATTGTGTTTTGTGGACCATTGTTTTCGATCAGAGAAATAAAAGATGTAAACTAATTGAGCCATTTACTCCTGTGAAGAGACCACAGCATGGGAACAATAGCTGCCCCTATGCATTCATGAAGGTGCTCAGTATATGGACCTAATGAGCACGAACAGCAGCTCTGTCTCCACAATAGATGGTCTTGTTACAGACCCATAAACCATGCAGGATTCCAGCAACATGCTCCAGTGAGAGACCTCTATGAGCCCGTCCTATTTTAATGGATTGATAATAAAAGTCATTCTCCTTGGAAGAGAGAAATCAGAAGGCATCTGATCATCTGTGCACCGATTTGCATATGCTGCTGTAATGATGATTTCTCAGCTGTGCTTTGGGGGTGAGGCAGCTCCTCAAAGAATGGGAACAGAAGTATGGGCAGTGTCACTGCACCATGTTGTTTATTTCAGAGAAGAGACTCCAGGACTTGTTTTCATCAGTGAAACCAAGCAGGCTGACCAGTCTCCTTTCCTCTTCACTACCCAGTGTGCATAAACAAAATCTCTCGTCTCATATACAATACTCTGTGTGTTGCTACTCAAGTAATTCAGAAACAGATGCTACAGGGAAAGCAGACAGCACCATCAGGTTTCCCTCTAGGAGCATCCCACCTTCTCTGCACTGGGAAAGCATGAGCTATACAGAAAAAAAACCAAGAATTATGGGTTAATGCTCCTTTTCCCACCTGGGTACCAGCCCAGATGCCAAAATTATTCACAAAGGCTTTTATTTATATTGACCTGACCCTGGCTAGGTCCATCCTCACACCACCTGGAACTGAAAACCTATCAGTTAGTTATTAGTTCATCATGGTGTGAGGATGTTGTACTTCAAGCCACTGGTCCCTTTCTGACTCTGCTGCCAGCGGGCAGAAGAAATCATGAGTCTCCCACTGACAACTGCTGCCAGCAGGTTCACTGTGTCCCAAGCAGCAGCATCACTAACAAAGCCTTTACCACACAGTGGTCCCAGACCAAAGAAAACACCCAAAACTTCCTGGGGGTCTGCAAGGCTCTGAAGTTGGTGAATTCCAGGGGGTTTTGCACAGCTAAGAAATAACAGCTATTTTTAAAACAGAACAGGGAAGGCCCTAAGGAATTTGCTAACTTAAAATAGGAAAGAAACACCCACACCCACAGCCTGTTTTAGATCCAAAGCAATGAACTAATGAAGATGCTGAAACAGAGTCCCCCTCAGAATTTAATTTTAGTGTCTTAGCTACTGTCTTATCTCAAAAATAAAGACTCTAAGAACAGAAAATCAAACACCACCCACTCCCTTTACTACATCTGTGTCAGAACTCCCACTAATCTCCCTTCCCCTTGGCTGCAAGCTTCTCTATTTGCTGATTAGAGGGGAAGGATTTTCCCCATTAACACCTGCATATTACATCCTAAAGATGTGAAAACAAGGGGCAACACAAAACCTTAAGTTAGATATAGGGCCTAAAGTGAACACCTTCAGCTCATCTCTGTGCAGAGACAGGATGTGGCATCTGGTTCCCCTCTTTGATTAAAGTGGTTTGCATATAGATTTGCATTGGTTTTGAACTATTCCTCTTGATATGTGTTGGATTCCTGGAGGGAACTCAGGGAGGGATGAAGGAAGGATTTGAAAGTTTCTAAAAGATCTTTATCCATTTAATGCAGGTGCTTGGGGCTGACAGCACTGATGAGTAGAAGGTCTGGACTGTTCCTTGCTCCTCTGGCTGCATATGACATCATAAATGCCTGACTTCATCCTAGATGCCATGGAAGTCACCTAAAAAAAAGACATCATCTTCACCTGCCCCAAAATGATTTCTGCCTATGAAAACATAACATGGCACACACAAGAAAACACCTGGTGGAGGATGCCTGAGGGAACAAACCTCATGAGGCAGGTGCTGGCCTCAGCGCTGAGGCTTGGACAAGGATTGAACAGCAGCTCCTGAAGAGCTTTAGTATTGAAACAAAATATCTTCCACTGCAATGAAACCCTCTCTTCTTGCATTCACCCAGGGAGTAATTTAGTCTTTCCCTGCTGCTCAGCTGAAGGGGATTCTCCCTGCCTCTTCATATCCAGGGGTTTGAGGGTAACACCTGACTGAGCACTCTCAAGTGGATCCTTTCAGAGTGTGTGGTGTAGGCTGGGGAAAGGAGGAGGAGAAAGACAAGATAAATCTTCCTATGCATGAATGTATAGGAAGATGAATGTGTAAGGTACACATCTATTATGCATTAAAAATTCCAGAAGTATTCTGGGCATCTTTCCTCCTAGCATGAAAAAATTATATGTTAATAATGAAATAGTGTTTACCTTAGCCATACTCCCCCATAAACACATTTACTTGGATGTAGCTTGAAATTTTAAATATTAAAGTGAAAGGCCTGGGACCTATTTTTTCATCTAAAACTAATTGTCTTATTTTTACCTCTGTTTTGGCTGGGAAACTGTCAGTCTCCGGTTTTGCTTTTTGGAATACTATTTTGTCTTCATACCTGCAAAAATTAGGCTGTAGTAACATAAGTACAGCAACACTAGGCAAGACCAAGCTGCCTCAAAACAATGCAGTGTTTCTCATAACGCTCATTAAGAGATACTTAGTGAACATGTGAAATAGAATAGGCATATTCATTAATCCTGCTACAAATTCTGATTAATTTAGGGAATTTCTGAGGTCATAAGAGCATTCCTGTTATCACATTTAATAGTTTTTAGTGGCCCTTTCTCCTTGCTAGATTCTTCTCACTCAATCATTTTTAACCCATGTAAGGCCATTTTTTGACACCCTGGTTACTCTCCAACAGTAAAGCCCATATTTATTAGGCATTAGGTGAAAAAACACTGTTACTTTATTAGGTTTTCCTTAACTGTTCTGGAATAAAAATAATTTGGTTTTTCTTTTTCAATTCAACTTTTTAATAGCACTCATTATTACAGATTCCTCCATCATATTTTCCTTTGAGCCATTTCTTCTTCATACATTTTCACTCTTTTTCATTCTCCTTGCATAATGTTTTTTTTTCGGTTTCTAGGCATCTTCCCACCCCATCCTTCTACTATTGCCAGGTATAAACAGCTCCTTTTCAGGATGGGCTCATTGGTATTCTGGGTGTGGGCAAGGCATAGATTTAAACAGTGGCATAATGATCTGTTCTGATCCCTTCTTCGTCACTTTTCTAATGCATCCTAACATTTTATTTGCTTTTTTGACTACTGCCAAGAATTAGGATGAAGTTTCCAGAGAACTGTAAATATCCAACTGCAAAGTTCTGGCAAACTATTTTTGCACATACTGTCCCTGATCTAGTTTTGTTGAATTTTAGCTCAGCTGATATTAGTAGGACAATTTCAGAGATATACTGGTGTACCAGACAGGCCTCTGAAGAAATGCTACAAATGCTCTTGGGATGAAGAGTGTCATGTGAATGTGCTGCTTTTAAACTAGGTGAAGGCAATTTAAAGCAACAAAATTTTGCTCTGACTCTGGAAGCTGGTCCTGAAAGCACCAACGTATGCAAGAAGATAGATCTTGCTGCTGCAGACTCCAATCCTTCCTTGCCCAAATATCTCACCTAAGAATGAAGGAGTTTTACTACAAAAGGGAGAAGAGATGAAAGGGGATCCATGCCTGCCATGCTAGGCACAGATGAAAGGAAAGTCCTTACTGCAAGGAACTTCTGATCTAAGTAATATAGAAAGAAAGAGAAAGATGAAAACAGGAACAACAGCAACACAAACAAATCTATGTCACCATGTGTGTAGTTCTGGGCACCACAATACAAAAAAGATATAAAGCTATTAGAGAGCCTCCACAGCAGGGCAGTGAAGATGATGAGGGACCTTGAGGGGAAGCCATGTGAGGAGCAGCTGAGGTCACTCGGTCTGCTGAGCCTGGAAAAGAAGAAACTGAGGGGAGACCTCACCTTCTTCTCCCCAGGACACAGTTACAGTGTTCTGGGGAGGAGAAGCAGAAGGGCAGACACTGTTGACTTCTCTGAGGTGATCAGTGATGATAGTCAAAAGAATGGCCTGATGTTGTGAAAGGGGAGGTTTAGGTTGGCTGTTAGGAAAAGGTTCTGCCCCCAGAGGGTGGCTGTGCCCTGGAACAGGCTCCCCAAGGAAGTGGTCACAGCACCAGCCTGACAGGGTTCCAGAAGGGTTTGGACATCGCTCTCGGGCACATGGTGTGACTCTTGGGGATGGTCCTGTGCAGGGCCAGGAGCTGGACTCAATGATCCTCGTGGGTCCCTTCCAATTCAGCATATTCTGTGATTCTGTGTTCTGTCAGGAGAAATGGCTGGAGTTCTGCAAGGAGAACAAAACCTGAGCAGAAAGATGGCAATGGAGAGAAGATGGAATACAGAAATACAAAGAAACTCTGAGAGACTGAAGTCAAGACAGACTGACATGAAAGCCAGTGTGAGAAAGGGCTCTGGATTTCACAGCTGCAGGGGAAAAGAGTGTTGGGAGCTATGAACAGGATATCACAATAGTCTGCACCGCCATGGAGCCACAAAAGGGTTGTAGTAATCATTAACCCTTAAAGCAGTGGGGCTACTAAAGCTTTGGGGGACAAGGAATGTGTGTCCCCGAGGCTGTGTTTAACCTCAAAAGGCAGCTAAGTGACATCTTATCTGATACCACAGCCTTGATAAACAGAGACAAGAAGTGCAGTGCTGGAGGCATTTATTCTTATTGCCCTTTGTTTCCTCATCCCTGGCAGAGATGCAAAGCGTGTTCACTGTTCCTGATCCTGCCTTTCTAGAGAGTGGGAGGAAAAAGATTGCTCTGCAGCACTGAGCAACAACAGCTGTCCCTGCAGCAGGAGGAAACTATGGTTCACACCTTCCCAGTAAATTTCAAATTTTCTTCTAGTCCAGTTCTGCCTATTTCTCCCACAACTGGGAAAGGCTTTTAAAAGACAGCAGTTCATCAGATGAGCAGATTTGGAGCATGGAGGGGTTTCCACACTCAGTTTTCTAAATGCCATCACGTCACAGTGCTGCCTGGTGTAAATCCAGGAGCTCCAGGAAAAAAAAATCTTGTACATTGGTAGTGCAGACTTCCTCAAGGTCTCAGAGGGAAGGGGAATGCTATTGCCCTGTGAGTAGCAGAGTTCTATTCTTTACTGTTCTAAGATGGTTTCAGCAACTCATGAATGGTGAGAGAGTTTTTCAGAATTCCAGCCCACTACATGTGGTACTGCAGAAA
This sequence comes from Cettia cetti, assembly GCA_013401135.1. Lineage (NCBI taxonomy): Eukaryota > Metazoa > Chordata > Aves > Passeriformes > Sylviidae > Cettia > Cettia cetti. Next base: position 19,047 of record VZUI01027562.1, read on the forward strand.
AACATTTCCCACCTGCTTTCCAGCACAATCCAGCAGCTTCCTTGATTATCCATCAGATCAGTCATTTCCCAAATTTCATGTCATGCTGACCAGCTGCATCTGGCATCACAGCTCATTTGGTAAAAAAGAAACTGTGCTGTAGCAGCTCAGTCAAAGACAGAACATCTGGCTCATCAAGCCAAGCAAACCAGACACTATCAACATGGTGCATTTTTCATCTTCATTGTCACTTCTTCCTCTTCCTCTTGCTGCTCCCTAAAACATCTGAAACACCCCTGTTATGTGGAAAGAGTGAATCAGTGATTTACAAATCAGGAGTAACAGTTCAATTTGTTTTCATCTCCCTCTTTTCAGAAGCTTCCCCTTGTGATAGAAAGGCACATAATCCTGGGGAAATAGTGAACCAGTTTTAGCTTCCCTTCTCCTGTTCTGTTCCCCATGATTAGGAATCAATATTTTGGTTGGTACCTATACACATACATTGGTTCTGCGGTGAAGACAAGGAAGCACAGGCCCACCACAAGGACACCTTGAATTTAGTTCACAACCTCTTTATTTCCTCTTCTGTCTTCATTAATTGATATTTTTTCCTTCTTCTAAACCTAGTCCCTTGTGAAAAGAGCTTTTTCGTTACCTCCCTCACCCAAGACTCCACAGCCTACCCAGCTTTGTTTGCATCTTTTGTCTATTTACTATAGGTAGTGTTAAAGGACAGGGGGAGAACATGTTGCAATGATCACACAAATTCCCTGTGGCCTTTTTTTTTATTCCATTAGCATAGATTTTGCTGGGAATAATCTTGAGTTTTGCAAGCTATTTGTTACCATAAGGCTTAGCTTTTCTCCAGAATTTTTCTCCAAAGATCTGAAATTACTCTACAAATGTCAATTAATTAAGCAGCTTCCATGCAGAAAGTTTCATAATACTCATTTTGAAATGAGAGAACTAGAGCAGTGGAAGTGTGGTTGCTCATTACCAGCCAATGAAGAAATTAGAGCTTTGGAGTCTCCCAAACCTTGTATTTTAATAGATTACGTCTATCTCCATTATTATTTGGAATAGGAATTTTTACTCCATATTTCTAAAATGATATCTCCCCTTTCTTCTTCAGTACAAACATCTTCCTTTTCCCCATAACAACATCATTACAAGTGCAGTTCTCCCCACAAATAGAATGGAGCCTCTCTTATATTTAAAAGGAATCAACTTTAGCCTTTCTCCCCACTCTTCTCCAAGGCCTTTCTGGTTGCTGGACACGCCAAAATCAGAACAATGTTTTATTACAAATCATAGCAGGGACATCAGTGCATTAAAACCCTGAGTTTATGAACAGATACTGCTTTCTGCCCATGGAGCACAAGTGGAACATGCAGCCTGCAGATACAGACTCTGTCACCACATTCAGACACCTAAAGCCTTTTATGTGTCTGAAATCAAATCCCAAAGGTAGCTGTGCTATCAATCTACTCTCTAAAGTGTATGTGACAGGAAGCAAGGGACGTGGGGGAGGAGAGCAGAAACCCAGGCTGAGCTACAGAGCCTAAGGCACCTCATGGTCCAGTCCCATTCCCTCATTTCATCTGCTGCAGTGCACAGTTTTCTGGGAAGTCACCACTGAAAAATACAACTGTTCTAAATTTATGCCACTCACACTCAGTTTTTTCCTCATACACAGCATCTCTAAAAAGCACTGCCACAGAAAGGAGACCCCTGGGACTGAGGCTGATGGCAGAACACAGAACCTGTGCTCCAAACCACTGCCAAGGAAACAGGTTTTCCAGCAAGTTTCAGATGCTTGTGCTTAGAGCAGTCTCCCTCTTCAGCTTCCAGGCAAGGACTGGTGTGCATCACATCCAATGCCTTGCTGAGGGTGGCCCCTTGTCAGTGACTGACTAAAAAAAATAAATACAAAAAACCAGAATTTCATACTTTAGATCCATTCCCCTTGCCCTGTCACTTCATGCCTTTATAAAGTCTCTCTCCATCTGTCTTGTAGTCTCCCATCAGGAGCTGGAAGGTGCTGTAAGGTCTCCCTGGAGCAATCTCTTCTCCAGGCTGAACAATCCCAATTTTCTCAGCCTTTTCACCTATGAAAGGTGCTCCATCATCCTTTTCTACATGCTGATATTGCACAGTGCTGGCTCCAAAGGCATTCATTTTATTTTATTAAATGTGGACACTTCCACCCACAGCAGTTACCCCAGGATTCCTTCATATTCTAATGAGAAAAATAAGCATATTTAGGAGGGAATTTATCTCATCAGCTTTTGCTGATGTCTAAAATAGCTCAAATGAAATGCAGACTAAAAGAACCCATCTTTCTCCATTGATTAAAGAGGAAGCCTGTGGGGTTAGATCAGATATAAATGTCAGCATTATAGACAGCAAGATAGGTGAGATGAATCCCAAATTAACTTACCAGTTAGATAAAATGGGCAAAGATAGAAGAAAAGAGAAAATGAGGACATTCATGAAAAGATATACAGATAAACATTGCCTGACCAGAAGAAGACCTCAAACAAATCCCATTTCAGTCTACCTCTCTTTGGCTCTTTCCCTGCAACTTCAAATTAATTCTTGTACAACATAAGAGTGCATTATAAATCTTGTACACAAAGATAAAATTTATATATACTTAATTTATGCTTTAAATTAAGCCTGTGTTTTGATCCAGTGAGTTTCTGTTCCTAGAGGTCTACAAAACTGGTGTTTTGAAATCTGGTAATCAGGGAGGCCCATAGGCAAATAAGCATATCCTGACTTTGGTGAATAAGTGTTATTTCACCTCTCAATTTTCACATCCTTGCTACCCCTGGGGTCACTAATGTAATTTTTCCTTTCAAGAATTAATTCAAGAATTAAAATTTTACTAGCAATCTGTGTGATTGGTTGAATTAGGTGAGCAAGTGTAGCAGTCTGAGGTGACACAGGATTCACTGACTCACTCCCATCCAAGAATATGAAGATTGATTGTGTCACTAAATAAATAATGACCTTGGCTTTTCCTCAGGTGATATTACCACTGAGGTCAGTGAATATTGATAGTCATTAGGATAGACTATTATATAATAATCTATTTAGTATATATTAATAGTCTATATAATTACTTACTAATATAATGTCTTGGCATATTTTAAAAAATACTCCATACAAATTTAGCTCTGGATTTTGCAATAAGGAGCTGGGAATTTTGGCCAAAATACTGCCTTATGCAAGTGTGGTTGGCAGAATGGAACTAGAAAATCGTTTCCAAACCCACTTAAAGTATACTTGTAAAATAAACAATGTTGGGGGACATCCTCTGGTCCTAACTGATGTGTCCTGGTCTCACCCATACAGCTAAACCTTCTTAGCATCCAAAACATCACCCAAATGGTCTTTCTGAAATGATCCCAAGTCTCAGGAATTGTCTGGGAATCACCTAAAATAATTCTAGTTTTTGCAGTGAAGACAAGGTATTTGTCAGCAAGGTATTTTCTGCCCTGAGCACTTCATGCTACAGCTGAGCTCTGCAGCCTGTGCTCTTGCCCTTTGAGCACTGCTCAAAATACCAGTGTCCTGGTTTAGAGACAGGTATCTGCCAGGGGAAAACTGGAGTTTTCCCTGGAATGGAGAATGTAACCCCCTTCCCTCCGAATTACTATAATTTTGCAATTAAGGGCTTTCAGGCAAAGATTTGGGAATAGGAATAGCAGTTCTTTACTAGGAATATTAAAATAAACAAGTGTAGTAGTACAGGAAAAAAAAAACCAAGCAAACAAAACAAACAGGGAAAAACTAAGGAGAACCCCTGACAGAGTCAGGGATGTGACCTGGCACCCTGTTGGTCAGGGTGTTAGAAGCAGTCCAGATGAATCCTTCTG